>ML104734.1:26646-56635 GCA_003697995.1 Taxidea taxus jeffersonii | reverse complement strand
TCCTTCTGGAAATTATTTGGTAATAAGAAACAGACCCAAAGTGGTGTTGTGAGGTGAGGCTGTGACCTCTCACCTTCAGAGACCTGGGTTCCAAGCCTGTCTAGAGGTTGGTGGTCTCTGTCTAGTCAACACCAGCTAGTTTTCAATGCCCCACAACCATACGGCATTTGGGAACAACATTACATTGATCCCAAGAAGGAATCGGCAGCCCAGTGTATGAGTATAGGATTGTGGGGAGCTATGCATCATTTTCCTGCCCCCCCATTGTTTCAGGTCTAGTACACTTTCTGTTTTGACTTCAGTAACTTCCAGTTTTGTAGAAAATAATTTGTAGCAGGCTGGGTGCTGATGGGCATAGTAGATCACCTTTTCTGTGTGTAGGTTATGTTACTCTCAGATTCATGATTTTGGTTTAGAATATTTCTTTATGCATTGTGATTAGTCCAGATTCTAATCTATACCTTCTAATATGAGCATCATTCCTTTAACTGATACTTTCAGTCTTTATTTTCCGATTCTCGCAAATTATATCTCAGGAAATTTGATGCAGAATGCAGTTACTTTAATGGAAATATGTAATTTTCCACTTTATTTATCTTCAAGGACAACCTAAGGTATCAATTTTATTATTGGAGTCCTACATAGTTGTAGCTTTGTTTACTTTAGAAAGAAATTCCCTGTGTTATAGTAACTGAGAATGCTATTATGCTATTTTCACAGTTCCAAGATTAAACTAGAAACCATTTGAAGACCAAGACCCAGTTTTTAATAACACCTCATGGCTCTAGCTCATAGAAACCAATTATATGTTAAACCAGCTTCGAGTGGCTCTAAGACTTGTGGGCACATTTTCTGGGCTCAAATCACAGCCCTGTTCTTAATTGTTTGTGTGATGCTGGGCAAGTCACTTGAACTTCACTTGGTATCTCGATTTTCCTATCTATAAAATGGGACTGATAACAGTAGCCTTGTCACAGGGCTGTTGTGAGTTGATCTATGTATATTTCTTAGGACTGTGTCTGGCTCATAGTATAAGTGTTATATAAGAGTTTTCTATTATTTCATAATAGGACCACAACAAGCCTCCTCTAATTTGACCAATATTTCCAGAAGGCCACAAGAGACGATTTGATAATGGAAAGTGTTACAGATAAAATCTAAAAATGAATGACCTATATGAGTCAAAAGAAAGTTTTTACTGAGAGACAGAAGAGGGAGGTTGTTGGGAAGGTGGAGAGAGTCCATATCCATTTAGGCCAATTTTGGGACTGCTCTTTTGGACCAGTCAGTACCCCAGAGACCAACTACCTCTTCTTTCCACCTTGATTTTCACCCATCTGTGTTCCCCAATTTTGAGTGTGCTCATGAGATTCTTTGGCACTATTATTTCAAAATATTGATTAGCACTACACTGGCCCCAGGTGCGTATGGACCTAGGTAACATTAACTCTTCGGATCTACCTGTTAGGGCTCAAATAACCAAAATAATTAATGCAAAAGAAAAAGATGAAAAAAAGAAGAGAAGGAGGAGAAAGAAGAAGAGAAACAAGAAAAAGAAAAAGAGGAAGAGGAAGAGAAAGAAGAGGAAGGGAAAGGAGAGGGGAAGAAGAAGAAGAAGAAAGGCTTAGGGTTATGTGGACACATGGACAGTGACTAGAACCTGGAAATGTAGGAAGATTCTAATCACAATTAACTTTCCAGCACTACTTGGCTAAGGAATTGCACTGCTGTCTATGGCCATACCACCCTGAACGCGCCTGATCTCGTCTGATCTCGGAAGCTAAGCAGGGTCGGGCCTAGTTAGTACTTGGATGGGAGGAATTGCACTGCTTTGAAAGACATCAGGACAAAGTAGAGTTCTTTGCATGCCAGGCTCCAGGGATTTTAGGAAGACAATGAGCCAAGAAACTCTTTCTTTGATACAAAAGTCTTATCTTTTGGGTCTGAGCAGTAACATAAATCAGCACAGAAGTCCAGACGACAAGAGGAAATAGTCCTTCCTCTAAGTCCTTCTCCTTTCTATACCCTACCGGTGCAATAGAGAAGTGGAAGCTGAACCCCATATGCCATATTTCTAATTACCAGCAACAAACCTGGATTTCAATTTCTTTTGACGGAAATGGACTTGGCCTATCTAAATTATAGCTAAAAACCTACTTCAAAGCTATGCTTCCAACTGTAGCACTGAATGTTCCATTATAGAAACACTATATACTTCTCTCCCTGTGGCTACCAGTCTGTGAGTCTGTGCCACTTTGGAAAATAGTGTGGAGGTTCCTCAGAAAATTAAAAATAGAGCTACTCTATGACCCAACAATTGCACTACTGGGTATTTACCCCAAATATACAGATGCAGTGAAAAGAAGGGCCATATGCACCCCAATGTTCATAGCAGCAATGGCCACAGTCGCCAAACTGCAGAAACTGCAGAGATGTCCTTCAACAGACAAATGGATAAGAAGATGTGGTGCATGTATACAATGGAGCATTATGCCTCCATCAGAAAGAATGAATGCCCGACTTTTGCATCAACATGGATGGGACTGGAGGAGATTATGCTGAGTGAAATAAATCAAGCAGAGAAAGTCAATTATCATATGGTTTCACTTACTTGTGAAGCATAAGGAATAGTATGAAGGATATTAGGAGAAAGAAGGGGAAAATGAGGGGAAGGCAATTGGAGGGGAAGAAGGACCATGGGAGACTATGGACTCTGAGAAACAAACTGAGGGTTTTAGAGGGGAAGGGTTTGGGGAGAAGTATAGCCCAGTGATGTGTATTAAGGAGGGCAATGTATTGCATAGAGTACTGCGTGTTATATGCAAAAAATGAATCTTGGAACACTACATCAAAAACTACTGACATACTGTATGGTGACTAACATAATATAATAAAAGAAAAAAAGAAACACTAGCTTCAAGGGGCATCTGGGTGGCTTAATCAGTCACATGTCCGACTCTTCGACTCAGGTCATGATCTCAGGGTCCTGAGATCGAGCCCCACTTAAGAGTCTTTCTCTCTTTCCCTCTTCCAACCCCCACTCTCTCCCTCTTCCTCTCTAAACAAACAAACAAACAAACAAAAAATACTAGCTTCAGAAAAGCAGATTCAAGAATGATTTTTTTTTAAATCACTGAAAATAAGAAACAGTAATTGTGTGACTAAGAATATCATCTCGAGATGCCTGGGTGGCTCAGTTAGTTAAATGTCTGACTTTGGCTCAGATCATGATCTTAGGGCTGTGGGATCAGGTCTTGCATCAGACTCTGTGCTCAGCAGGGAGCCTACTTCCTCTGCTGCCACTCCCTCTGCTTGTACTCTCTCTCTAAAAAATAAATAAATAAAATCTGTTTTAAAAAATAATATCCTCTGTTAAACTATATTTTGCTTACATTTTAGGATTGCTAAATGAACACTGGTGTACACGTTTCTTGTTTCAGAAAACTGAAATTATTTTAAATAAAAATTTTAAAGACACAGTTGAAAAGATTTAGACAGGCTACCTATAAGCTTCCATAAAATTTTTAAATTGTTACAGAAGTAACATTTAGCTGGTCAGATTTTGAAAGGTCTACTCTCAGGTTTGATGTCTAGCTTTTTCAAATACTTCAGGAATTTGGGGGAAAAAATGAAAGACACTACATGCAATGTTTATACCCATGATTTAAGGACATATTTTTTTTAAAATAAAAGTCAAATTTTAGTCTTTAGATTTCCCACTAACAAGAAGAATGGTTTCTTAGAGAAATAATTGGTATCAGGTCCAGAAATGTATTAGATGAGCCTGGGAGATCTCAGTGTGCCAGAAAGCAAGGAATCTATCAAAGAGGAATTGGATCATGTCAAAAGGGCATAGGAGACAACTTGAAGAGATTTCTGTTGGCCCAAGATGGGATAATTTTGGCATAATAACTACAGTGGATTACAATGAATCTCTGCATTCGTAATGACATCAGAAAAAACCCCCTTCGGGTATCTATGAGGTTGCTAGCATGACAACACATTTTCTTGAGCATCAATAAATAAGGAGAAACTGTCATGTATTCAGGATAACTAAATAATTGATAAAGTATAATTTCTTTTTTTAAGGGACTCAATTTAAACTTTTATTTATTTATTTAAGTTTTAATTTTTTTATTTTAAATCCAACTTAGTTAGCATACAGTGTTGTATTAGTTTCAGGTGTACAGTAAAGATTCAAAAATTCTATACATTTCCCAGAACTCACCAAGATCAGTGTACTCTTAATTCCCTTAGGAAGGAATTCCAGGAATGACAAAATCAGAGAATTATTACTTCACCAACCACAGCAAAATAATGGATCTATACAATAGTCATCAGTTGCTGCTAAAAAAAAAATGCAGTGATGGGGATTCGTATAATAGAGAATCACACAGACCCCATCTGACCCCACTGATCACTACTAGCCATACTAGAAGCAGGGTGAGCAGTTATGTGTTTGCCGACTGGTTGCAGTAAGTATTCAGAACCACCCATGAATAATGGAAGCTGAGTGTGACCAAGCCTCTAGACTTAAATACTCGTTTATAGGAAAACCCCAAGGAGATCTTATCAAGAGAAAACAACTGGTCAAATCCAGAAGGCAAAATATTCTAAACCCTCTATTACATCAATGGTGCAAAGAGACTGTGGCGAAGAAGGACTATTACAGAATAAAAGAGGATTCGGAAACTGATGAAAAAAAGTGCAATATATTGATCCTGCTTTTTTCAGCTTTATTGAGGTATAATCAACAAGTAAAACTGTAAATACTTAAAGTGCATAACGTGACGATTTGATATATTTATACATTGTGAAAGATTTCTCCCTTATAGTCAATTAACACAGCCATTACTATATATATGTGTGTGTATACATATACACACACACACACACACACATATATATATATTTTCTCAGTCAGTTAAGCATCTGCCTTCAGCTCAGGTTGTGATCCCAGGGTCCTGGGATCAAGTCCCACATTGGGCTCCCTACTCAGCTGGGAACCTGCTTCTCTCTTTCCCTCTACGTGCAGCTCCCCCTGCTTGTGCTCTCTCCCTCCCTCTCTCTGTCAAATACATACATACATACACACATTCTTTTTTTTAAAAGATTTTATTTATTTATTTGTCAGAGAGAGAGGGAGAGAGAGCGAATGGGCACAGGCAGACAGAGTGGCAGGCAGAGGGAGAAGCAGGCTCCCCGATGAGCAAGGAGCCCGATGTGGGACTCGATCCCAGGATGCTGGGATCATGACCTGAGCCGAAGGCAGCTGCTTAACCAACTGAGCCACCCAGGCGTCCCCATACATACATTCTTCAACAAATAAAAATAAGTTATATTATCTTAGCAAAATTTGATTATATAATACAGTGTTATCAGCTACAGTCACGTTATACGCATTAGATTTTCAAACCTTATTCGTTCTGTAGCTGAAATTTGTACCCTTTTACTAATCTTCTGTGAGTTTGAGGAGGTTTGGGTTTTTTTTTTTAAGAGTTCATATAAGTGATACCATGCAGTCTTTGCATTCATTTGCTTTGCTTGGATCCCTATTAGAAACAACAAGCCATAGGAAAATATTTTCAAAATAATTAGGGTAATTTGATAACAGACTATAAATATGAATAAAAATGGTATTTTGCAATTATTAATACTTTTGGTGTGTGGGTTTGGTGGTTAATTTTTTTAAAAGACCTTAGAATTTAAAGTTGCATGCTGACAATATTTACAGGTGAAATGACATGATGTCTGGGATTTTTTTTCAAATGTTCCTTTAAAAATGTTGAGACGTTTCTAAAGAAAAAAAAAGTGTTGCAAACTGTTAATCACTATTGAAACTCAGTGAAGAGCAGATAGGATACATTGTAGGGTTGTTTGTACCTGAAAATCATTTTAAAAATTGGTAGACCAGGTCTCGGTGATGAACCTGAATGTCTCCAGTCTGGATATCCAAATCGGTTCTCCACATCTGGACACTTACAATATCACACAGCACATGAAATGGAGTGCCGAATTTTGTCCCTAAAATTTCTGGCAAGCTCTGCAGACCATTTTCATATTGTACAGTGTGATAAAATATACTGTCATCATTAAGTATTCTTGAGGTTTCACACTTTTTTTGGTACTAATTTATTAGGCAGCAATGTGACATAAGCTGTACATATTTTGGGTGTTTTCTCACCGATATCCTTGGCAACGAGTGAACACATGGCTATTTCTAACCCATTTCCTTTAAAAATAAAGTTGGTGGAAAAAGTGTCAAGTTTTTGATGAGGCCTTCTGGGGCAGCCTATGAATACATATAACAAGATGTTCAAAATCTCTCTCCCAAACCCACGATCAGCAGCAGGGACCTCGTTAGGCAAAACTTAGAAATGAGGATTGAAGAAGACAGTCTCTCACTTCAGATTCACAAACGCTGTCGGAGGAATTGTTGGTTACATTTTCTACTAAAACTGCAGCTGTCTAATGCTCTGGGGTTCTCCCAGATGACAGCTGGAAAAGCTATAATCCAAAGAAGGACTAGCTTTGAGAATCAGACTGTATTCCCTGAGAGACACAGTCTGTTAGAGGAATAGTCACAGGCTTGTCAACACTAGTGATGTTTGCTGTTTGCACATATTACATATTGATAGTATTCATTATTTGACACCTCTATTAGGATGTTATCTTTATTTGGTGACTGTTTCATGCCTTAGCTCCTAAAAACGAATAAATGTTCCACTGCAGTATTCTGGGGCTTTATTAATATATACCTGAGACAAACAAAATAAATGGCAGACTGTACCCAGTGTATTGTGTAGTACCTTTAACATCATTTTCTTTAATCTCAGAGAATATTGTGTAGTACATTTAATTAATTTCATAGATTATTCTTAAGAACCTTCATAATTTCTATTTAGGAATCGTACTAGAATTATCCAGCTTTACTTTATTCAAATGACTGAAGCAAAATTCCTGCTTTGTTGTGAGGCACCAAAGCAATTCAAGAGTAAGTGGAAATGAATGTGTATTTCACTTTTTTTTTTTTTAATCTACTGGGCTATCTCACTTTCTTAAAGATACAGGATTTTTTCTTTACAGGATATTTTTTAACCTTCAGTTCACTTTGTGCCTTTGACAAGCTTAGCTTAAGAATAACTGTTAGCGGGGCGCCTGGGTGGCTCAGTGGGTTAAAGCCTCTGCTTTCGGCTCAGGTCATGGTCCCGGGGTCCTGGGATCCCCGCATCAGGCTCTCTGCTCAGCAGGGAGCCTGCTTCCCCCTCTCTGCCTACTTGTGATCTGTCTGTCAAATAAATAAATAAAATCTTTAAAAAAAAAAAAAGAATAACTGTTAGCAAGAATCAGTTTTTTAAGAGAAACAAAAGTCTTTGTGTGTGTAACAAGTCACTTTTGCCTTGTAATGTATGAACTAAACCATCTGTTCAAAGTTCAAAGAAAAGTAGCAAGCAGAGAGGGACAGTTCTCACTCATACAGGAACAGGTGATAGCCACTGTGCACCGAAAAGTATCATGAATGGTCTCTGGGATTTCATAGGCTTCTGGATGTTGGTGACAAAAGTGCCTATTTGTCTTCTCAGGCTAAGTTTTGAGGTCCAGTCAGCACTCCCTACCTGAAATCCCCCCAATTCCCTTTCCAAGCCAAAGAGTCTGGTAGTGCAGAAAACCCTAACTCATTTCTCCTAAATCCTTCATCTCTTGTATATGGCGCAAGGCTTGGTCTCTGATAGCCTTCCATTGAGTTATTGAGTGACGGTAAGTCCAGCTGAGTGGAGAAAAGGGCCTCAGGTTCATATACATTGAAGATCAAGCCAAGGGACAGGTTAATATATTATGCCACTACACATTTTATTATAAAAACAGAATGTTTCCCACTGTAAAGCTTTGGAATTATTGTAACCACACCCTGTGAAGTAGAGATTCCTTTTCCTATTCTTCCATTTCTACACAGTTCTCAAGATCCTAACTCTCAGTCTTCAATTACACCAATCCATTGGGCTTGGCTATCTTGGATATCCCCAATCTAAAATTTTTCAATAACTTACCACCCACAATCCCTCCAAAAATGTGCCAGTCTTACCTCCAAAAACTTATTATAAGCCACTGGAGAAACTTACTCATGACAGAATTCATAAACATGAATGTATTAGTGTAGAGTAAAGTTGTTATAACTTTTTCATTAAACAAAATGAGTGACTTCCAGTAAAGATGCTTTGAATAGTTATTTTTTTAAAAGATACTTAACCTTACTGGATTGTAGAGATTAAATTTAATGCATAGGATACTACAAATGCCATTCAAATATAAAGTCAACACCAAGTCTTTGTCTAATATGCACTAAAGATATTCTGTTGATGTTAAAATTAATGATAACATTTGGTTAAGCCTGCATTTGTTCATGCCCCACTCAAATGAACTATTGTTCTACTATATATAAAGCCCAAATATTCTGTTTCCTGGTACAATGTGTTTAAGAAGGGAGTGTTCTCAAAATAATTAAGACACCTGTTGAAGAGCTCTCCTTAACGGAGTACATGCCAATATTTTATTATAAATGGTAAATGCTAATTTAAGCATATAGATCAACTATGTATGACCTCATACATAATTGTCATGTGTGTAAATAACATGGTTTTACTGCGTGCCAACTGACTCATGTGTTACCAAGTAGACACAAATCCAGAAGATCCCATATATATCGAAGACAATTCCAAGGGGGTGTGACATTTGTGAGCAAGGGAAAAGGAACTGGGTAATAACAAGATTATTGCAATTATACTACTACAAATACATATAAATGGACACAAAGTAAATACAAAATGAAAAAGCTAACATGAGATACCCTCATTGACTGCCCCCTCAAAAGTAACTGCAAAAAAGTAGAAAGGAAGAAATATATTAGAAAAAACAAGACAAGACATAAAGAGAAGGGGAAATCAAAGACAACAATAGCAAAGTGATGATCTTATTTCCTAAACCTACCATTTAACCAGCTATATATAAACTCAAAAGAAGCATCAAATTGCCACATTTCAGCAAAATGTGGATTTCTCTGTTCTGTAATGACAGGATTATGCACAGTATGGCAAAATGTACTTGGGTCTTCCAGTGACATCTCTTTTCCATGCCCAGTGCCAGTGGGAACTGCCAACATGGCGATGAGAAAGCAAGTATAAATATTTTCATGTTGTGCTCATTAGTGGTTAAAATTATGTGTATATTCGTGGTAAAAAGTGGGTAAGCAAATAAAGTGGAAATATTTTTATAAGGAATACAAACTCTTTCATAGTCAATTGCACAGCAAGAGAAAGCTTCGGAAGCCAAGGTTTAGGAACACCAGTATGGTTCTGGCATCTTCCTCTCAGTCGACCAACATGTACTGTAAATACACCGAGGAATTTAAAAGCCCACAACACGATTTTTATTGAAGTCATCAAAAGCGGAGAAGACCAATTTAAAATCAACCGTGATTTTAAATAGAGGCTGAAAAGTGTGGCTTATGAGGCTAGATTCCAACTGGTGAAAAGTTTAAGCCAAAGAAAGTATTCTTTATAAAGGCAAGTAATTTGGTTTAAAAGGAAAATTTAAATGTCATGCTAAGAAGTAGACTGTGACTTCCATTAGGTTGTATATTGGCCTTCAAAAGATGTAGTGAAAACCTCCTTATAGCTTTCATTAAGAGAAAGAAAAGACATGTGTTAATGTAGATAATAACACTATTCAGCTATGTAATTGAATATATTTATGTAGGTTAAAACAGTAATTATAGCTTTATGTGTATATATAAATATATATATGTATACAATAAGCATTTGTTTATTCAACAAGTATTTATTGATTGCCTGCTGTGTTTCAGGCATCGTTCTAAGTGCCTAAGACACTTCAATGAATAAAATGGACAAAGATCCTTGCATTTGTGAAACTTACTTTCAAGTGGGAGACGCAAGAGACAATGAACCCATGGACCACTGTATCCTATTATATGTTAGAGGTTAGTAAGGGTGGGGTGGGGTCAGGAATGGGGTAAGGAAGGATGGCAGTTCTAGGTGGGATAGAGCAGGGGAGACTTCAAGAACAGTTGACCATTTGAGTAAGGCTAGCAAGGCAGTTTTAGAGCAGTATCTGAAAGAAGGACAATCCAGGCAGAAGGAACAGAGTATGAGAGGGTTAAGGTTTGCGTTGCCTGTGGAGGAAGAGCAAAGAAGCTGTATCAGTAGATTAAAGTGAGGGAGAGTAGGGAGAAATATAAGAAATTTGAAAGGTTAATTAGGAAGCACATCATTCTGGTCTTTGTGCATGGAGGGGACTTGGCCACTAATTAAATCCTCATATACTCAAGCAGACACAAGGCATGCAGAACTGGAAAACGAGTTCCCCGCCTGCCAAGGAGCTCTCTGCCTATTAGTGGATACAAACAATTAATGGCAGTGTAGAAAATGTGGAAGGACTCCAGAGGTGTTCTTGTGATATATTTCCTTGATCTGGAGATATGAGATACAAGACTTCCCTGAAGTGAGACCCAAATTTTGAGACGGAAGTAAAATCCAGTCAGAGGAAGAATAGGGAAAGGTTTTCCAGGGTGCCAGCATACACACTTTATTAAGTTCACAACTAGTTATTGTACAGGAAGTCAGTTCTAGGAATAGTTTCAGGCATTGGGAGGGAAATGGTAGTGATCAAACCTGCTATCAAACCTGATATCCTTTATCCCTCACAGACAGGGATAAAATCAATCAAGAGTAAACACATGGAATATTCAGGGAACTTCAGTTACTTCATGTGAAAAACATGTGTGGAAAGTGACAGTGGGCGAGACCAGATAGGCATAGGGTGGCAGATCTGAAGGGTCTAGCTTTCATGCTAAGAAGTTTTGGTTTTATCCTGAAGGAAGGAGGAGTGGTGGGGCATCAATGAAAGATATTCCTCAGGAAAATACACAGCCATTTTCTCTGAACCCATGTCAGATACCAAAAAGATTATACAATTGAGAATACAGGAGAGAGACTACCACTGTTTTCAAAAGATAGCTTCCAATGGCCTTCTCCACTCCCCCTCCCCACTTCTCCTTGTGTGATGTTTGGAAAGAAAACATGACTGGGAGAGAAGATATTAGAATATAACCTTCTGTATGTAAGAAGCTCGGGAGTATTTACACTGTTTATGATTCATTGCTATGCCCTTCTCCATGGGAAAATTTCCCTGGTGAAACCCTCACATTCTTTCATTGTAAAATAAAAGCTTAAAAATAATACCCATCCATCCTTGTAAAACAACAAGCCAATTTAAACGTGGGGGGAAACAACTTGAAACAGGTTGGGGAAGGGTACGGAGGGCTTTCGCTAACTGACTTGTGTTAGTTGACCAGATAAGGACATGCTCCCTCTCTTTTATGTAGGCTAATCTCCCATTGACCCCCATTGCCACACCACGGCATCCATCACAGAGTAAACAGGAGTTTTTTGCTTTCTCATTGTATCCACTGACACTCTTCTGACTTCTCCCTGAAGATAGATTATCTTCTCCTTCAAGTTACTTTTCATTATCTGAAGTTGACCTGTATTTTATTCTGAATCAGAATGAACTCTGCAGAAGGTTTTCTTTTCAGGAAAATTTGAATCGAAAGGTGTATGCAGTCTTCGTTATTATCTCAGATTTTTCAGATACCCCATTTTTTTTTAAACTTCAAGGCTTCCCATAGTAATATTATCAAGACCAGTCTTGTGGTCCCCAAAGAGTTAACAACAGTTTTGTATGCAGGTGATCTAGGCGGTTAAGAATTATCCCTGGAGTGGAGCCCAACAGACGAGTTTCCAGCCCCAAAGTTCCCTGAGCAGGACATGGGTGTTTTAACGCAGCGGAGCTAACCTTCTCCAAGAGGTGAAATGAAGTTCTCTTTAAAAGTCACCAAAGACTCTGCCTCACTTAAGAAACCTGTGGCATCTGAGGTGATAACAGAACTGAGTCATTTCAGGCTGGCTGCCCAACTTGACTGAAAACTTAGTGACAGATAAAACATAAATCAGAGCCCTTATCACTCTGCTTCCTTGCTTGCCAAATGGGGGGTTAGTTTATCAGCAACCTGTAGGCCCGTGGACTGCTTTTCCCCTTAGTGCAGAACAGCAGGGCAGAGCCGGCTGGAAGCTAAATGACTGTTCTAAAACGTGTTCATGTAAACAAGCCAGGGGAAGTCTTCCTTGAACTGCCAGTTAGTGACGTGTCATCCATCTCACTAAACTGTACATTTGATAGGGGCATATCATCGATATCTCAAAAAGAAAACAAATAAAAAGAAAAGAAAAAAGAAGCTCCCTGTTTTAGGCTGGGACCTCTCATGTTGATAAAAGTACTAAGAATTAAATTGCCGGGCCCAATCTTTGGCTACTCATTCAAAGGAAGGTGGGGGCTGGGGCAGAGAAGGATTTTCTCCCACTAAGGACCTTTAGCAATATCACTGTGTTTCTCCAAAAAAGCGTTTCAATTTTCACTAAGTATAATACTAGCTGAAGTATGTTTTCCTAATATTTAAAAGAATAATTTCACGAAACTCTTGGAAAGATGTTAAAATTTATGTTATTTTTTTTTCCTTTTTCATATGGTTTGCATATAGGAGCGACATAGTTTTCCAGGTATGAGTATAAACTTCACAACCCAATCCAGTGCTGCTGTTCTGACTGGCCAAATAAAAATTATCGATACCTGCATAAAGTGAAGTCATCTTTTGTATAGAGGCTTGTAGCTTCCCCGTTCACCCTCCCAAAAAAGATAACAGCAATCTGAGGGGCTCACGGCAGGATCCTCACCAGTGAGAATATGAGTCTTTCATTTGGAAGAATGGATACACATGTTTTCTGACATAGAGCAACTAATTCTACTTAGAAGGGAAATATGTGACCTTTATAAAAGGTCAAATATTTGTGTGCTAGCATTGAAATTAAAGGAATATGTCCAGTCAAAGGTAGAGTAGATGGCTCAAAATTAACTAATTTTGGCATTGTTAGAAATGTTGGATGTGATGTTGGTAGTTTAAGAAGAAGAAATAATAGGTTCTTTATTATTTGAGTTTCAGACCAAGATTAAAATTACTTTCTCTCAGTAAAGAGTATTAAGAGTAGCCCAGTGGGTTCCCATAAGTGATGAGCTCTGCTATCAGTTTCCCTATGTGGCAAAAACTCAAGGTGCATATGGATACGCATTATTTTGGGCACACCTGGATATTATATGATGTGTTGTGTGAACACTCTTTCCCCAATCAGGATTGGCTCAGAGCCACTGAAAACTCAGATGTTTCCATTTAAAACCTGATGCATCAATATAAATGTATTAAAAAAAGATAAACCTGTGATCCACCAAAGATTTCAGGATATGAGTTTACAAACACTATACAAATGGAGGCCAGAAGTGTCTTAAAAAAAAAAGGAAACCCAAAAACTTCCATTCAAGAAGTTATTTTGAACATAGACTTTAGGTAATGCCTTACAGGTTATAAACTATGCTTTTGACTTGATCAGGCATTTCTGTTTAAGTAGAATAAATTTTTTTAGAAAGCTTTGGAGTTTCATTTTGTTTTCTAATGTTGAGACATATAGTGACCATTCACTCGTCTCACAATTTAATGCCATACTACCAAAAAAACTGAGCTTGCAAAGTATTTTAAAACAGCAATATTTTTAGACAAATAATTGCTAACTTTCCAAAATGGAACTGATCTAAAACTGTCTCTCACTGGCAAAAAAATCCAGACTCTATTACATTTAAGTGCAGTATTTTTTTATTAAGATTTTGCTGTATTAATGTATTGGACCATAATTAGGGAAGAAAGTGGAGATTTCTGGCACACTTTATTTGTTTTCTGTACCTAAGCTGTGGAAGTATATATTTTATTTTTGTATTATTCAAAAATCTACTTATTCATTCATCAAATATTCTTGAATGGGTACTGTGTCCAATAGTATATGTATCCCTTTACATAAAAATTACAACATATTTATATGCACTCAAAGGTATATAATAATAGAAAGGTAATACACTGTTACAGATTTTAAGGAGTTTTCAATCCAATTCCAGATATAATATCTTGAAAAATCTTAAATGCAAATATTTTGAGAATGATCCAATATCACAAAATTTTAAGAGTGAATTTCATTAATATCTAAACAGAGAAATTAAAGATGGCTCCAATTAGAGGCTCCCTGTGTTTGTAAAGGCTAGTAATCTTGTCCTGTCTTGTCACCAACTTTCAGAAGCACTCCAGGTATCTGAATAAGTACTGATATTGGAGTCACTATCTTAAATTGTCTTCTCCAATCTTATACTTATCTAGGACTTCAGAGGAGACCCTACTTTATTATCATTGCCCTCCAGAAAAAGAAGAGTCACAACCTGTCTCAAGTGTTAAACAACTCTGACCCTTAAGAAATCATTTCAGTTAACCTCCAACCTCGATGCTGCCATCTTAGCTTGTCTCATTATGTCCCTAAAAGGTGTCCATTAAATTGTGTTTTGTCATGCTCTCCTTCAAGCTCAATCATGCTAATTTCTGCCTTTCCAGAAGTAATCCTAAAATTGTTAAGTATATTCTTGATGTTGTTAGGTTTATTTTCCCCTTAATATTATAGCAACTCTATCTATTTGATTAAGAGCTTAAAGCTCTGGGAGATAGCCTGGTTCAGTAGATTAGAATGGGTCAGGAAGGGTTTCACCCTTGAGTTATTGGATCACATCTGGTCTAGGTCAATGATGATACCAACATAGGTGACTCTTCATTGGTCTACACCAGCACTGTCCAATAGAAATATAAGGTGAGCTATATATGTAACTTTAAATTCCTAGAAGCCACATGAAAAGGAGTGAGAAGAAACAGGCAAAACTAATTTTTTTTTAAGACTTACTTATTTATTTTAGAGAGAGAGAGATAGCACAAACAGGGGGAGGAGCAGAGGGAGAGAGAAAGAATCTCAGGCAGCCTCTTCACTGAGTGCAGAGCCTCATGCAGGACTTGATCTCAAACACTGAGATCATGACCTGAGCCAAAATCGAGAGTAGGGCACCTAATTGGCTGAGCCACCCAAGCACTCCAGGCAAAACTAATTTTAATGATATCTTTCATTTAACTCAGGACAATATATTGTCATTCCAACATGTAATCAATAAGCAAAATTATTAATGAAACAGTTTACATTATTGTTTATGCTGTCTTTAAAATCTGGTGTGTGTTTGACACTTGTAGCTCATCACACTTTAGGCTGGTCACATTCAAGTCTTCAATAGCCACATGTAGCTAGTGGGGACTGTATTGGACCACACAGGCCTACAGAAATGTGCTGTGATGAGCACTGGGGGTTATACTTAACTACTGGATCATTGAACACTGCATCAAGGACTAATTATGTACTATATAGTGGCTAACTGAACAGAATAAAAAAGAAAGAAAGGAAGGAAGGAAGGAAGGAAAACTGGATGGCAGTTTTCAGTGAACCTCACTCAAAATATGGAAACCTCCCCTGCTGATAATCTCACTAGGATATGAAAACTGAATCCATTCTTCCTATTTGAGGCGGCCCTTGTTCTCAGACTGTGCTATTTATTCTAAGTCTAAACAGCAGTCATTATAGGAAGTTGTATCACATTACAGAATATTCCAAAATTCTACATGGAGTTTATAAGCTTGTTGGTAATTACCTAATTCTCCTTAATCAAAAGAGGCATTAGGTGTGCCTTTTTTTTTTTTCTTTTTCTGTTTATCATTTGCCACGGCTCTGTTTCAATCAGTCAAGCACTATTTACCAGGGCCAGGCATGGATAAAGTGCTTAGAACAAACCTTGAGGGACTGAGTCCCTGCATTCAAGGAGTCTCTATTCTAGGTCTACTCAGGTAAAATTATTTCCACTTTTGACAAGTTTTGTCTTGTAAGGGCCTTAAATGGATTTGTCAGACTACCCATTTGTAAAATTCCCCTGTAGGCATTAAGGATAAACATGAAAAAATACCTTCATTCATTTTTCTTTTGTCCTGTAACATTCAATGTGGCAAGTTTTCTAGGAAATAAGAACTCCCTTGCAAACAAAATCAAATCGTTCCAATGGTTCCTTTTCAGAAATATTTCACAAGTGTGCACAATGGTGATGCGGTTTCATCGTGTCTTGCATATGTTATCTGATCTCTCTCTTCTTAAAAGAAACAGCAAGGGAGAAAAAAGCAAAAACAAACAAACAAACAATAATTTAAATAAAATCATGAAGTAGTATTCACGGAGATACAAACATCTGCAAAATGGACCACCAATTTCAAGTGTTTGGTAGGCAGGAGTTGCCTATGTACAGACAGAAGCTCACTGAAGAACTGAGACAGAATGACATCCTTCCCAACCAAGTAAATTCAAGTGTTTCTGACCGGAGTTGAAAGTGAAGCCCAAGTTCTTGTTAGATGTTCTACCAACTTCTAACAAAGCAAAGTGCTCAACTTTCCTTGGCACAACATGCTCTTTTCCTCTATTTATCAGCTGGCTTTAATGTTCTCTCTTCTGAGCCTTCAAGTTTCTGTGACCTTAATATGACATTTTAGTCGGGTGATTAATCGCCGTTAAATGGCACTGCACTGATTAAACGAAGGTCTTGTTGGCACAGTAGTCAGTTACAATGCAGCGATTCACTGCGATAAGCTTAAACATACACAATTAGATGTAGTAATATCCAATTTGTCAAAGCTCTTGCGGCTTAATTTTCTGCCACAACGCTTGAAAGAAACAGTGACGAGACCAAAAGCTCCAGATTTATTGCTTGAGTACCTTCCAGTAAATTGATCTTGCCCATCATGTAATCTCATTTTGGACATTTTGGGAGACAGTGAAGCTCAGCTAGCTTGCAACCTCCTTAAAAAATCAGCCCGAGGGTTCCCGATCACAGTACTTGAAAGCTAAGCCATAAGATATGAATGTCTTTTCAGAGGCAGACAACAGCCCATTTGCCTGGCCAGAGCTTCCCTTTTAGGATAATTGCATAACAAGAATAAATGTCAGTAAAAAGATGAAAGATTCATGTAAGGAAATAAAAATATATAACAGGTCCTGAAAACATCATACTGAAACAGTCCATAGCTCTATTATGTGGAAAATAAAACAGGAGCAGCTGATATATTTTTTAAATGGGTTATTACAATCATAACTATCTTATCCTAACAATAGTTAGTTTTTCTGCCATATGTTTCCAAGGCAGGCTAATATTCTCTAACTGGAGAGAAAGAAGATAGACTTCTCTCACAATTTTTGAAATAACAATTACTTTTCCATTTGATAAATAGAAAAGGAACAAACAGGAACATTTTCTTCAGATAAACTATGAAAAAAGAACTACTATTTTAGTCTGATAAATACACAAGGAATGAAGCTTATATTCAATGAATATCCCACAAATATTTATTTGATTATTGAAAGCATTGTTCTAGATGTCAGGGAAATACAAAAATTAGTAAGATGATAATCTTTGTTCTGAAGCCTCTAGTGGAATATACAAACATATGCATAGTCATATATTAGGCAAGAACTAGATATGGGGAGAGAAGAACAAAGGAAAAGATTGATCTTATGTGGAACAGAATAGAAGGCACAGGGTAGGTTCAGGAGGAAGGGCAAAACTGACAAGAACTACTAAGGAGGTAATAATATTTGAGAAAGACCTTGAAAAGTAGAATTTCTGCCCCTGGATAAGAAGCATTACAAGGAACGGGGACAAAAAGCATGAATAAAGCTTGATGCTGTAAAGGTATAAGACAGATTTATTTTATATCTAAGATAATATTTTATCAAATATTTACACAGATTTCTATGCTTTCATCTCCAAAGTTGGTCTACTCATTGTGCTATAGACTAAGTATTCTCCAGAGCACAATCGTTCAAACACGATGGAAGGTTCTTTTCTCTTGTGGAGCAAGCTCGACTGTGATTGTGTTGTCCAGGACAGGCAGGTAGGTCTCTGGGCTCCACCAGGTCATACAGGCACCCAGGCTCCTTTTACCTGATGCCCTGTTAGCCTCCATATTGCCCTCATCCAAAAGGTCGAAGCTAGCTCACTAGAAACACATCTACATTCCTCTACCTGGATAGAGGGAAAGAAGCTTCTTTTCTAAGGAAGTGACCAAGATGTTGCTCACTTGGCCAACAGAAAGGATCAAGCTGGGAGGCTTGTGTCCTGTGAAAAGTCCAAAAGGCCCAGTAATATGAGGAAAGAGATATCAGGCAGTATGGGGGAACTGAGCAGTTTCTGACACACTAAGCGCTTAATGTTTATTGCTTAATTAATGAATAAATAATTAAATGAAAAAGTGAATGTCTCTATGTTCTATACAAGCCACAGTCTAATATAGGAATCACTAACCTCTTAGTTCTTTTTGTGAATTGAAGGAATGGAAGAGCAGATGTGCCAGATGCTTCTGTGGAGGAGTGTGTGTGTGTGTGTGTGTGTGTGTGTACATATGCATACATATAAATACAAACACACACACACACAGTGGGGAGTGGGACAGGGGGTAAAGGGAAAAGTGAAAAAAACTGAACTCCACAGAATGCTGGGATGTCACTGGTAACAGCAGTTTCTCTCAAGAAGTATCCTGGCTCATTAATTCAGAGGACAATGTCTCAACCTGGGGAGAAGTGATTGTTTGTAAACGTATGTCCAACACTGGAACCTTGGAGTGACTTTGGTTCCACAGCTTCTCTCCACCAGCTATGTCTCCTCATCATCTTCAGACACCATGCTCATCTCATGCCTTTGCCCCAGCTGTTACAAAATGAGTTTTCCTTCTGGAGGAAGCACATGATGGGATCACACTTCTCCGAGTCTTCTTCCTTCTGCATGTATATATATCATATTCTCAACAGAAAAATGTGCCTGGGGTCTTGGAAGGGTACCTCTGGAGTTATAAACCTGGGTTCTAATTGTATTTTATATCTTGCTTCAAAAAAAAATCTCATACCAAATAAAAAGTGTATGAATATATGTGTGTTTACATGTATACACACACACAAACACACACACACATAATTAAAAGCTTACAAAAATAAGATAGAGTCTCTGAAGACAAGGACTTGTTTGCATATCTCACAAGTATCACAGTCAAGAACTCAGAAAAGGTGGAAATGAGTAAATGTGGAATTGAACTTAACAGAACACGTAATTTCAATGTCATGAAATTTGGTCATAAATTCACAGAGGTATGTCTCTTTGTAAAGCGTGGTTAATCAAAGAAGAACTACAAGTCTTAGAAAATAGGCAAGATACAGAAGTCTAGAAGTAACCATAGATGTAGAGATAATTCCAAAAGCAAAGAAAATGGATACTTTTTATAAGCCATTTCTGTTAGACAAAAAGCAACATAATATAAGGATAGAGATAAATTTCTATCAAAAAAGAAGGCACTATTCTTTTCATTATTTGATGAGGTCAAAGCTGACATCATTATTTTTGTCATTCTGTTGTTGCCACAGTTTCAGAATGGAGTATGCACAGGGTTTGTATTCTTTATGGTAAATGCTGCCTAGAAGACCGAAGATGCCAAAGTGCCCCAAAGTCAAGAAATGTGAGTTACTGAAATGTCCACTTATTCATCCACACCTCTGTTCATTCACTCCTTGAAGAGACTCCAGGCTAGCTAGTTTATACCCCTTGACCTCAAGAGTCTTACAGTCTAGGAAGGTATTTACATTCTAGGGGAGCCCTGGTGTCTACATTTTTTTTAAGATTTTATTTATGTATTTATGTATGTATTTATTTATTTATTTGACAGACAGAGATCACAAGTAGGCAGAGAGGCAGGCAGAGAGAGAGGGGGAAGCAGGCTCCCCGCCGAGCAGAGAGCCCGATATGGGGCTCGATCCTAGGACCCCGGGATCATGACGTGAGCTGAAGGCAGAGGCTTTAGCCCACTGAGCCACCCAGGTGCCCCTGGTGTCTACATTTTGATTCTTCCACACCTCTCTGTAAAGACATTTTTTTGTGTAAACCTTCATTTTTGCTCATTTATTTGTGACAGATGCATATGTACTTTAGAAAATACACAAAAACACAAATTCTGTGATGATGAGAAATAAAAAGGAAATCGCATTTCGAAATGAGTGGTTAAATGTGATGGCTTCATATTACCATTAGTTAATATCTTTTCACACAATATATACTTAACGAAAGGTTCAAGTTAAAGGTGGCAGACGTAAATTCATTTCATGCAGCACCCTTGATATTTTTCTTTTGGCTGACCGCGTGACAAATAGTATCTGACTGTCAATGTTTTTACCATGTTTTGTGGCTGACAAGAAACTTTATTAATAGTAAAAAATGTACCAACTATGCTATTTTCTTTTCGGTCCCTTGGGCTTGCATTAATAATATTGTTTTAAGCAGCAGTTTCCAGGAGGAATATTTTTAAGCTTCATATTTATTATGGGGGCGGGTGTTTTAGTGCTAGCCATAAAATCATGTAACCAGAATACACAAAAACTATATATTGGAATATGCAGAGATTAAATTGGATCAAACAGTCTAATAAAGATCCTGGTAGTAATACTGCCTCACAGTAAGCTGGCACTCATACCTTCTCTTATTCTGCATAGAGGGCATGGCATCCAATCATCTGACATATAGGACCAATAGTGGGCTGAGGGAGGAACCACTGCAATTAATTTATTAAGTATAATAGAACTCAGTTCTTTCTTTTTTTAAATTAAAAAATAATAGGAGAATTCCTTTTATTGCACCCCCAGTGGATTGTTTTGTGCGCCCTACTTTGGAGACCACTGTAGTAGACAGTTGGGATAAAAGTCAAAATTCCAAGAGGTTTGGGCCATGTCCACTTTAAAAAAACAAGGAATTGGGGCACCAATTAAGGTAAGCATCCATCTTCGGCTCAGGTCACAGCCACAGGGTCCTGGGATTCAGTCCCACGTTGGGCTCCCTGCTCATCGGGAAGTCTGCTTCTCCCTCTCTCTCTGTCCCTCTCCCTGCTTGTGCTCTCTCTGTCTCTCCCACCCTCAAATAGATAAATAAAAATCTCAAAAAAAAACAAGGAATAATGATGATAGTTTTGTTTAATTAATTTTCAAAATGCAATTTTTATATTTTTCATACTGATGATGTGCTCCATCTTTGGCCTAGAAAACAACCAGTTACCATCATTGCAAAGCTTTAGTTTTATGGAAAATTTTCATTAGAACCCTTGATTCAAGTCTTAGAATTCACAGGTCAGACTTTAAAACAGAAAGTGATTAGAGAATAATATAAGAGATTAAATAATTCAGTACTGCAAATAACCACACATGGCAGGGTGTAAATGAAGAGATTAATAGGCACTTACTGAATGAAAAAAAATCATTTAAAAAGAGTATTAATCAGGTCTGGGTTTAAAAAGAGGCACAGTTTGGCTGGAGAGATATTTCCTCAACAGAAACCAAAAGAAAACAGCCCCCAGCGTGAACAGAGGCAGTAAGGATAATAAATAGATTGTTTTTATTTATGAGTTGATATCTCTTAATGATAGGCATAGGACTGTAATGTGACTTCTCATGTGCCTTGGGGAATGGTCAAGGCTAAGGAGTTCTGAGTTATCGGATATAGCCTGATGGAGAGATCTAAGTCAGATGTATCTTTTTTTTTAACCTGGTCTTAACGTTATACTGATGACAAATAGTTTGGGGGTAGAGAATTTTATAGATTTTTTTTTTTTTAGGTCACTTCTCTCAGTGGCTACCTTCTTTACAAGAAAAAAAATTTTGACATTTATTGAATAACTCATGTGTATTAGGCACTATGTAATCTGATCATTATACAACAATGTAATATGAATATTCTCATCTTGCAAATGACAAAATGGAAGCCCAGGCTTGCAGAGTGGGTGACACCAGCCCCACCTGTGTTCAAAGCCCTTGTTTGAGTTACTGCCTTTGGAAGTGTGCTCAGGAAACAGCCATAGGGCATTGTGGCACTTTGCCTTCTTGAAAAACAAGAAAAAAGCAAAACAAAGTAAAGTAAAAAAAAAAAAAATTGTTTAAAGAGCTATAATTAGGACTTTTATAGATTTAAAAAAATCTAATTATTCTTACATTGGATCAAGATGTAAGGAAAACCCCATGGGAAGGCAAAGACAAGGCCAAGACACATTGGAGGACATTAAGAACTACTGATAAAGGAATCCTAGCTACCCGAATTGTTCAAGAAAGACATCAGAAAACTCGAGGGAGCTGTCAGAGGGAAAACAAGCAAAGCAGAATTGGAAAAGTTCTGGAGAGATTGAAATTTGTCTGCATTGTACCTTTCCTTTGACGATTCACATCCTTCTTACACAGAATCATTGTTTATTCTTATTTTGCCAGGTTTCCTTTTCTGGTCTGCTGGTTCTCTAGGGTTTCATAGGGCAGTAGTTTGAGTTTTCAAATTTCAAAAACATTTGGGATTTCAAAAAGACAAAATGTAAAGGATACCCAGCAGCACAGTTTACTTAGGAGGCTTTAATCATAATAATCTGCATAGTGTATGAGACTTTCTACCTCAACTGTCTGTCTCCTTTCTCTAGTGTCCATGGAAAAAGTCAAGAACTCCTTCCTCTCGCTGAATACCACACAAAATTTTGGTGGAAGTATTTTGTCTGAGTCTCTCTTCCTGATTCCCTTTCTGCTGTAATGAACCCAATTAGTTTGTAAGAGCTGCCATTGGCAGTGGAACAGCCTGGGTCATGGGTAGAGAGTCAAGTGCCACCCTAGGACTCAGCCGTCATTACCCTATGGAGTTGGGCAATTTCCCTCAATGCCAGCAGTGAGACCTGGGTTTGAGTTCTTTAGCTTTTGAGACGCAAAGACTTACCACAGCCTTGGCTGGGAATGAATTATAAATGCTGACACCACTGAAGGGATGCCAAGGAGAAGTGATCACAATTTAATCTGAGCTAAGAGGCATTTCTTTGCAGCAGGCATAAAGCAAGAGTAAACTCCCATAACCCGTACATAACACACAGACCATTGCTAAAGAGCTTCATCATCATCATGCCAGACGCGAAGTGAGTTATTTCTCCCCTTCCCTGCCTCACCCGTTTCCTCCCACTTGGTCACACATGGTAAACATTCATCTAACCCCAACTACAGTCCCCCAGTCTTATCAGGAAATCTGCACTCCCCATTACTGGAGCATGATGATGGAGCACACATTTCCAATGTAAAAAGACTGACATTATTATTTTAATTAACTAGTTCCCAGTTTGTCTTCTTTTTCTCCCTTTTACCTCTCTTAATATAACTCCCCTCCCCCACTACACCCCAGCCCCCCCCCAAGAATTTAGTTTGCTTCATTCATTTAAAGATTACTATAAACTTAGAACCTCAGAACCCCATCATAATATAGATTATTTTGGGATCATCTGTTGTCACAAGATCCTTGACATCACTAAAATGTTGACCAGAGGAATGATGGCATTGTTCTATTGAGGTCTCTTCATTATTTTTTTTTTTACTTTGTTAGCATTCTAGAAAGGGACAACAGAGTATTTTCTTGGACACTTTGACCAGATAGATGTAAAACTGATTATTACTAGTTTATGTGATCATCACTGACAAGATCCAAAGTAAAAATTGCTAGCACATTTCATCTGTGGTGAGCATGTACACAACTGTGCTCTGTATGAAACGATGTTGTAGCTAGGTCTCAGCATGAGTTTTACCCACACCCATTTTTAAAGAACTGTGCATTTACATGTCTAAATTGTTGAAAATATTCTCAGAGACTTACTGAAGAGAGAATATAGGAAGTTGTGATTTCCTTAAACAGCCTTTTACATTTTTCAATGCATTTCTTTAAAAGAGGGTTTTGACCACACACATGTACAGTCTCTAATTTGGAAGCCTAGTTTCCTGTTATAATCAACACAGATTACTTTTGGACTGAAAAAAAGTCAGACAAACCTTCTAAATTGTTGAACTCTCTGGGTACATGTATCTTCTGCCTTGTTAAGTTTATTTACTTTATACAGTTTCCCTTCTTTTCTTGCTTCAGAGCCTGTTCAGTATCACTGACTAAATCATAGAAAGAACTCCAAGATGATCTACGAAGCCACAATCACTGAAACAAGCGAATGCTTTATTTAAAGAATCAGGGCAGGTGGTGATCTCCTTTACTTTTAAATTACTTTATAGCTGGAAAACATAAGCATAGTTTTTAATTATACAATGGTCTTTGTGTATTTCATAGACTTATAATCATTTTCTCATCAATGATTCAGTTGAAAAAATATATACTCAAATAATCATAATTTTAAAAAATGAATTCTATACTTCTCTATCCTCCTTTCCCTGCTACTAAGTCTCATATTTTAAGAAAGCTTTGCCCTCACAGCACATTTCTGGTATCCAGAATGTCTACTTACAAAGTCATGACCACATGTGTCCAGTTGAGTGTTGTCCTTTAGGACTGACATCTTAAGGGAAATGAACTTACTAGAGATTTGTCCTAACTTGAGTAACACTCATCCATAAGTGGCCCATGAGTTGCTACTGTTCGGTGGTGGCACTTGAGCTGAAGAGGGGGATTCTTCAAGAACAAAACACCTGGTGACCAACAGAAGGGTCCAGAAGAAAATGGAGAGGAGAGAGAAGATGAAGGGGTGAGAATGGCTCCAAATTCTCACAAGACTGAGAGGATGTGATAACATGAACCTGGTGGGCAATGAAGGAGGAAAACAGGTTCGGGCAACAGTTTAAATTACAGAGAAAATAATGGGAGGGGTGTCTTGGTGGCTCAGTTGGTTAAACGTCTGCCTTCTACTCAGGTCATGGTCCCAGGGTCCTGGGATCAAGCCCCGCAAGAGGCTCCCTGCTTAGCAGGGACTCTGCTTCTCCCACTGCCCCTCCCCCCTGCTAGTGTGCTCTCTCTCTCTCTCTCTCTCTCAAATAAATAAAATCTTTAAAAAAAATAATTGCTGTCTGAATCCTTCCCCTATGAGGTTGTAAGATGGAATAACCATGCTTTGATTCAATATTTATTTGGCTTCCACCATGAGACTGGCTACTTCGTAGGCATTCAAGACACAACGGTAAACAAGACCTGGTTTCTGTTCTCAGGGACTATTGGGTCTAACTGGGAAGTGGGAGTAGTAGTGGATGTGTGCATACAACCGACCAAATAGGCAATTCCAAAACAAGGAGCTAAATGTCACCAGACAGTAAACACCAACAGCGCTGGGGTTCACAATATTGTTAAACACTCCAAGAGGGCTTGCTGTGTGGTGGGCACAGAGCCAGCATTTAACTGTAACAGTTCATTTCAACCTCATGACAACCTTAAGGAATGGGACCTTATATTTACAGAAGGAAAAAGATTTGGTCACTTACCCAAAGTCACCTGTTTTTAAAAGTAACGGGCTCAGAATTTGAACCTTAGTAGCCAGATGCCATGTGTCTTACACCCCTTCAGAGGATTACACTGACACTGAACAAGAAAAAATTACCCAAGAATGGGGATGGTAGCTATGACAGAAATACAGAAAAGACATGTGGAGAGGGAAAAATGACTCAAAAAAGGAAGAGGGATGTTTTCATGGAACAGTCAGCAGTCTAGAATGGTCAAAGCACGGAGTCCAGGGAAAGGAGGTAAAGATGGAGTGGGGAGGAGACAGATAGGTTCATACCTTGTAGGAAGGCTTGCTTAAAAGCTGGTGCTTCCGGGTGCCTGGGTGGCTCAGTTGGTTAAGCATCTGCCTTTGGCTCCAACCATGATCTCGGGATCCTGGGATGGAGTTCTGCATCCGGCTCCTTGTTCAGCCGGAAGCTTGCTTCTCCCTCTCCCTCTCTGCCTTTGCCTCTGCTTCTGACTCATGCTCATTTTCTCTCTCTTAAATAAATAAAATCTTTTTAAAAAATAAAAATGAAATAAAAGTTGGTGCTTCCGACTCTTCCAGGCTATAGACGGGGGAGCCCTGTGCTGGGAAGCATAAAGAGCAATTTTGTCTGTGAGGTTCCCAGGCACTTTGGTTTTGGTGAAATGATGTTATTTTCTTCCAAATTTTTGTTCCAGAGCTTAAGAAGATGATACAGGTGACTTAATCCTTGTGTTCTAGTTTAGAAAGCTAAATTTCAGCATGGTAAAGTGACTTGTCAAGGTCATGTGTTAGAGAGCAAATTCTCTCTTCTAATCTCCCAGTGTCTCTTTACCAAATGGCTATCTTATTACAATAAGTTTTAATATGGAATACTGATTTTTAAGACATAATCTTTATTGCTAGAAATGAAATTGCTTTTCCTCTTTATAGTCTTTCTCTTCCTAGCACACACGATAACAGATGATCATCCTGAAATACAATTCTCAACACAGTGCTCCTTTATTTCTGTGTAATCATAAAGTATTCAACTGTGATCAATAAAAGTAACAAATTCTTATAGTGAACAAGTATGTTATTTTTCACCTCACTCTATATATTACACATACTTTGTAGAATCACTTTGGAGAGTATAAAATAAATCAGTAGAATGTATTTTCTTTCCCACCAAGTTAATATTATATATATTGTTTTGTATTACAGCACTTCGTCCCAAATTTGTTTTTATCAAAGAGTTACAAAGAGCACTTCAGAAAATAAGAAAGCAAAGTGAGTTCATCAACAGGTTTGCTAATCTATCATTCCATATTTTCCTTCTGATAACCTTCACCTATCAACTGAGTCACCATTTTAACTCTCAGTGATAGCTACCATTCATCTTATCTCTACAAATTTCCTTCACAGAGGAGTGTATTTGCCTTATACATACAAGTTTTGAATGGAAATACAAAAGGGATGTATTGTGTTCTTGGGGGGAAAAAGTGAGCCAATATAACATTTAATAATGTCAAGAATAATTTCATAAAGTCATTAGTATTTAAAATCTGCCTTTGCAAAGTTCATATCCTCCGCTGGCTTGTCTTCCCCACAAATGATTTGAGAAGGCTTCAGCTGGGACACTCTGAGCCAAGGAATGTGTGCACTTGAAGTAGGTAGCAGGTGCAAGCTTTGATGGTTTTCGAAAGCTCTGGCATCTTGGAAGGCAGGGCAGAGCTCACCAGATGCCCTTATGTGTTCTGATTCCTAAAACGGAAAGCCCATGGTGATCCATCTGTTTTGTGGGTCTGGCTGTGTCTAAAAGCAGACCTTAGGAATTAACTGTCCCAACATGAAGTCTTCAGAAACTATGGATCTTGATCAGTCTCCACGGCATCCCACAGCCTGTACATGTTTTCTGTAATCTACTAAAATAAAAATTACTAAACATTGTTTTGCCTCCACCCCAGGAATATCACAATGATGGACCCCTCCTTGGTTCTCATATAGAGCAAGTAGAAAACTATAACCTTCTCATTCCACTAGCCTTTGCAGGCTATCCTCAGGCATTGTCACTCACTAATGCACACTCATAAGTAGCCACCAAGGAGATGCTTGGGTGGCTCAGTCGGTTAAAAATCTGCCTTCAGCTCAGGTCATGATCCCAAGGTCCTGGGATTGAGTCCTGCATTGGGTTCTCTGATCGGCAGGGAGGCTGCTTCTCCCTCTGCCTGCCACTCCCCCTGCTTGTGCTCTCTGTCTCTCTGACAAATAAAAAAATAAAATCTTAAGAAAGAAAAAGAAAGTAGTGGCTAAGAAAACAAAACACTAGTTCTTACATACCTAAAAACATTATGCAACTCATCTATATAGAAGTTTTATATATATCTGAAGTTTACATGACTTGAGAGAAAACTGAAAAAGAAAAAAAAATGTTTACTTGTGGAGCATTACATTATAAAAAGATAGAAGAATGCTGTAAGTCAGAGAATTGAAACCTGAAATAGTTAAACTTGCAAAGAGACTCATTCATTATTTTTCAGAAAGGAAAATCTTCTTAAAGCTAAAGCATTCAATTCTTGGTTTCAGTCCAAAGGTTCTGTTCAGTTGTTTTGAAGTTACAGGGAAAAAAATGTACTTTTCCTATCGTACCCATTGACATTTTTAAACAAAAATAATTCAAAGATATTTAAACAGTACAACTTCAAATGTCTGTTGTTAATCCATTGTGGGGAAGAATCTGTAGAAGAAAAAAAGAACTATGAAAAAATAAACTTAGAGTTTGATCATTCTTTCAAACAGTGAATCAAACTAAAATCCTTCTAGGTTTATGATGGTACTATCAAAGTTAGTTTATTTTTAATTAAAAGAGAGTAAGATTCCTGTATTGTCCTTCTTTTCTTTTTTTTTTAATTTTTTTTTTACTTTATTTAAGCTTTATTTAAACATATGATGTAATCCCACCACCCTCACCCAACCCCTCTTCCCCCCACCCCCCTCAGTTTGTTTTATGACATTAAGAGTCTCTTTTGGTTTTTCTCCCTCCCGATCCCATCTTCTTTCATTTTTACTTTTCCTGTATTGTCCTTCTAAAGTACTTTTTACAAGAAAAAAGTTAAAACTATTGTATTTAGAATCACAGAACAAAATAATAGCATGCCAGGAAATTCTGTCTCACCAAGAAATGCTGAATTAGCCTAATTATCCTGCCATTTCAAGAATATTTCCTTGTGAAGGCTACTCTTTATTAAGATCAGACAAAGTAGAATGAATATGTGATCTTTTTTTCCAAATTTTTGTATTATAATTTGAATTCAAATTCTATTAAGTGATCAAGGATGCACAATTTAATTAAAGAAAGAACATCGAGTACAACCCAAGAGATAAAAGCTTATCAATATATCACTGTAAGTTATTTGGCCTCTTGCATTTAGAGACAGTGGGAAATAGATAGTTTTGAATTCTTGGGTAAGATATTTTATCTCTCATAATTTTGGCTTCCTTATCTGTAAAATGGAGAGAATGGTGAGATTCTTGCAACAAAAGAGAAGATAACGTGCTAAATGATACAGATGATATCTGGCCCAGTAAATACTCACGATTGTCCATTTCCTTCCCCTTTCTAGAGGCAAACATTCATTAATATAATTAAAAATTACGAAATGCAAGTACAAGGAAATGACACTCAATAACCAATACTGTCCTAAACAAATTTGTGCAATAAATTAATTTACTCTCCATTGAATTAGTGTCTTTCATACTGTTTACACACCATCAGTGCATATGAAATCAACTTAGTTGGTTCTAATCGGACAGGAAGAGAAGACAAAAGAAAAAGAGAGAAAATATCACATTATATCCTACACAGAAGAGTGTTGTTCCATTCAACTGTCATTTCAGTTACAAGTATGGCTTGTCTCTGTATTGTAGACTAGGTCACAAGGTCAAATGTGTTTCTTAATGTGGGTCACATTTTTTTTTCAAAAAATAGGGAGACATTGCTTACTTAATCTGTACCCTCAATTCTGATATCAACTTTGATTTTTGACTTTACAAAGCATATATAAAGATGACCTTGAGCATACGCTAGTACTCAGAAATTCACTAATGCATTTTCATCAACTGAACCTATTTTCCACAGCCAAAGAAAATCAAACATTCTGGTCGTCTGGCCAAAAACTATAATTTATTGAGCAATTGCTAATTGTGAGGTGGCCACTTTTATTTAATCTTCAAAACTGCTTTATGAAGTATGACTGCCCTCTTTTTACAATGAAGGAACTGAGGCTCAGTGAAGTGAACCTCAAGACAAGATGAAATTCCTGTCTGGTCTCATTCCACACCCTTGCTTTTCATCACTGATTCATAACACATTCTCGGGTGGAATATAATTATCTAGCATGGTAAGTGGAGAAACAGGTCCCCTGGCTCATGCTTCCTTGTTTGCCACATGTAGAGTAATACAGACTGGGAAAAGTTTGTACCACACAAAGGGAACTGCACAGAGATGGCGAAGAACACTTCTCTCACAGAGCAAATTAGGTCTATCAGTGACTGCTTGAGTCATAACACAGTTTAGTCTTTTAAAGAGTCAGAATTGTATAAATACAGTACAGGAAGTTCAAAAAGTAATATTTTAGAAGCCACATTCTTTTCTCCAGAACAGACAGC
>ML104734.1:0-26246 GCA_003697995.1 Taxidea taxus jeffersonii | reverse complement strand
CAGAAGGTTCCATTTCCCACATTAAAACACTCTGTCTTCTCCTTGGGACACAGTGAAACATTTACTAAGAAGTCTGAACAGCCAGGAGCATGAACCCTGATTCTTTCCACTGTGTTCACAAGAGCAATGGATTCAATGGCAGTCCAGAACTCTGAAATAGCCTGTTGAGATTTCTTTGCTCATGCTCAGCTAATATGAATCACTTTGACTAAGTATTGCTCTGCTTTGCAGAATGGTATTCTGACATTATTAATAGTTGGCTCAGTTAAATTGACCACAATAAGAGCTTTCTCCAGCCAGAGATAGAGCCTATCAAGCCTTTATGAATGTCAGCATTAAGTTTGGCTGTGGATTCAGATCCAAATTTTGAAACATAATAAACACTCTCCAAAGATATATTACCATGGGCCAGCTACTAAAAACCATCATAACAGGGCAATTGTGAAACTCCAAATGAAACCTAACCTTTGAATGTATCGTATAAGCACATACTATAAAATGGAACTTCTTAAAGGGATTTCCACAATACCTATTAGAGAATGCATTAATCTCATTTTTCTTTTGTCTTCTTATTGTGCTTATGTGTAGCTACTCAGTGCAAATCTGAATTAACTTACATAATATCAATTGGTCTCAAAAATATCCTCTTGCAAAATGTCTCACTTATAAATGGTATGTACTCAGAAATAAGACAGTGTAAGGAGCTGATAGAAAGTGTCATGAGCATCACCAAGAGGCATCTTCACTTGAGCTCAAGTGCACCCAGCACCACCACCGACACAAGGAAAGACACCTAGGAGTGGCTTGGGAAATTTATTCCAAGTTACACCAATGTGTTATGAACTAACATTCTTTCTTAAAAGCAAAAATTTGGGGTGGAATTCCAACCAAATTAGTCAAAACCACTGTATTTAGACTAGAAACAACCTCTTAAATCACTCAATTCATGTTCTTTGGGAACAAGACAGTCATTTAATGAAGAACCTGGAATCTGCTTTTTCAAGGATTTAGAAAGAAGTGATAATTTACTTTTCAATGACAAACGTTAAAACTGTTGATGACTTTTCTTGAAACCCCACCCCCATTAGCTCAAATTTTACTGATAGCTGCATATTTAAAACTAGGCTGCCATTCAGCTCATGTAATATTATACTGAGTATGGAAAAAGAATCATCAGGATAGCAGCTTAAAACATAATTATTATACTCTATGTTATGGTTTTAGCAGCTGGTCTCAAAGTCATTTCTATCAAAGTTTCTGTTAATTTTTTTTAAAAATTAATTCATTATTTCTGGACACCTGGGTGGCTCAGTTGGTTAAATGTCTGCCTTCAACTCAGGTCATGATCCCAGTGTTCTGGGATAGAATTCCTGCATCAGGCTTCCTGCTCATCGAGAAGTTGGCTTCTCCCTCTGCCTGCCCCTCCCCCTGCTTGTGCTCACTGTCTCTCTCTCTCTCTCTCTCTATCTCTCTCCAACAGATACATAAATAAAATCCTTAAAACAATTAATTTATTACTTCTTTATTAGGGCATATTTTCTGAGCCTTTACTAAGACTCAAAATAGATGAAGCAGAGAAATAGAGAAAATACAAATAAAAACAAGAAGTTTCCCCCATCACACACAGGAAAAAAATCACAACGTTTAGAATTATATCCTTTCAAATATAGTTTCAATATGTATAAGCATTCATTAAGATTTAAAAAAATATATCATGTATAGTACATCCCCAATAAACTGTAAGTCACAAGTAAATTGTCCTTGTTAGTAAAAGTTTGTAATAATGTTCTTAAAAGCTGCAAATTTTACACTTCTGGAATGTATAATAATTTACTTAACTATTTTTTAAAATTGGTAGGCATTTAGGTTTTTTCTAATTTTTCACCATTATAATTTACATTGCTGTGAATATCATTTACATACTCCTTATATTCATTATTTCTTAGAAACAGAATTACTATGTCACAAGGACCAAGTATTTTTTATATATATTGCCTAATTCCTCTAGAGAAAGGACAGAAATTGTACCTTTTCCCACTTGTATCGTCATAGTCTGGCCATGTTGGAGATTATCATGCTACTCTAGTCTGGCCATGTTGGAGATTATCATGCTACTCTAGTCTGGCCATGTTGGAGATTATCATTCTACTCTAAAGAAGTAGAAATGAGTGGCTATCACTTCAAAGATTGGCTTGTAAAAAGATTACTTCTATCTTGTTTTCTCTGTCTCTCTTGGTCTCTCTGTCTCTGTTTCTGTCTCTGTCTCTCTCTCTCTCTCATCACATGTGCTGGGGAAAGCAAGTTGTCATGTTGCTGGAAGTTCAATGGAGAGACAGACATGATGTGAGTTTGGAAGAGAATCCTTTGGCATCAGTTTAATCTTGAGATGCAACTTCCTAAGGAACCTTGAGCCAGAACAACCCAGCTAAGCTACCCCAGATGCTTGACTCACAGAAACTGGGAGAAACAGTCTATTATTTCAAGCTGTTAAGTTTTAGGGTGAATTGTTCAACAGCAATAACTGTAATTAAGACAATCATTTTTTTCTACCTTCACCAATTTTCTGTATTAATAGAAAGATTAAATATTGTTTTTCCTTCATTCATTGATCATTTGTGATTCTATTGTTAAAAATGATCTGTTGGGGCACCTGGGTGGCTCAGTGGATTAAAGCCTCTGCCTTCGGCTCAGGTCATGATCCCAGGGTCCTGGGATTGAGCCCCACATCGGGCTCTCTGCTAAGCAGGGAGCCTGCTTCCTCCCCTCTCTGCCTACTTGCAATCTCTCTCTCTCTCTGTAAAATAAATAAATAAATTCTTTTAAAAAAATGATCTGTCATCATGTTTTCCTTTTTCCTTATTAACTTATGAGAGTTCATTATGTATGAAAGGTACATACAACTCTTTAAACATTATGTGTTGCTAATGTTGTTTTCTCAATTTTCTATTTTATTTATACTTCTCTAGGCACTGAAGTTGGCTGACCTGAAAAAGCCTTTCAATTTTTTTAAAAATCTATCCATATTTCCTTACATGGCTTCTTCTTTTGTGATTATGCAGAGAAAATTCTTCTTCATCCCTAAATTAAATACATATCCACCTATATTTTCTAACAGTTTTACCTAATAACATATAATCATTAAATCTATTAAAATTTTAGGAGGGAGGAGTCAAGATGGCGGAGAAGTAGCAGGCTGAGACCACATCAGGCAGCAGGAGATCAGCTAGATAACTTATCAAACCATTCTAAACACCTACAAATCCAAAAGGAGATTGAAGAGAAGAAGAGTAACAATTCTAGAAACAGAAATTTGACCACTTTCTGAAAGGTAGGACCAGCGGAGAAGTGAATCCAACGTGATGGGAAGAATACCACTGGGGGCGGAGCAATGGAGCACAAAATCAGGACTTTTAAAAGTCTGCTCCATGGAGGGACATTGCTCCAGATTCAAACAATCATAAGAACATATTATGACCAACTCCATGCCAACAAATTTGACAATCTGGAAGAAATGGATGCTTTCCTAGAGACATATAAACTGCCAAAACTGAACCAGGGAGAAATAGAAAACCTGAATAGGTCCATAATCAGTAAGGAGATTGAAACAGTCATCAAAAATCTCCAAGCAAACAAAAGCCCAGGGCCAGATGGCTTTTCAGGGGAATTCTACCAAACATTTCAAGAAAAATTAATTCCTATTCTCCTGAAACTGTTCCAAAAAATAGAAATGGAAGGAAAACTTCCAAACTCATTTGATGAGGCCAGCATCACCTTGATCCCCAAACCAGACAAGGATCCCATCAAAAAAGAGAATTACAGACCAATATCCTTGATGAACACAGATGCAAAAATTCTCACCAAAATACTAGGCAATAGGATCCAACAGTACATTAAAAGGATTATTCACCACGACCAAGTGGGATTTATTCCAGGGCAGCAAGTTTGGTTCAACATCCGCAAATCAATCAATGTGATACAATACATTAACAAAAGAAAGAACAAGAACCATATGATACTCTCAATAGATGCTGAAAAAGCATTTGACAAAGAACAGCATCCCTTCCTGATCAAAACTCTTCAGAGTGTAGGGATAGAGGGCACATACCTCAATATTATCAAAGCCATCTATGAAAAACTCACCGCAAATATCATTCTCAATGGAGAAAAACTGAGAGCTTTTCCGCTAAGGTCAGGAACATGGCAGGGATGTCTGTTATCACCACTGCTATTCAACATAGTACTAGAAGTCCTAACCTTAGCAATCAGACAACAAAAAGAAATTAAAGGCATCCAAATTGGCAAAGAAGAAGTCAAACTATCATTCTTTGCAGATGATATGATACTATATGTGGAAAACCCAAAAGGCTCCACTCCAAAACTGCTAGCTTGTACAGGAATTCAGTAAAGTGTCAGGATATAAAATCTATGCATAGAAATCAGTTGCATTTCTTTACATCAACAACAAGACAGAAGAAAGAGAAATTAAGGAGTCAATCCCATTTACAATTACACCCAAAACTGTAAGATACCTAGGAATAAACCTAACCAAAGAGGCAAAGAATCTATACTCAGAGAACTATAAAGTACTCATGAAAGAAATTGAGGAAGACACAAAGAAATGGAAAAATGTTCCATGCTCATGGATTGGAAGAATAAAGATTGAAAATGTCTATGCTACCTAAAGCTATCTATACACTTAATACAATGCCTATCAAAATCCCATCCAATTTTTTCAAAGAAATGGAAAAATAATCCTAAAATTTATATGGAACCAGAAAAGACCTTGAATAGCCAAAGGAATATTGAAAAAGAAAGCCAAAGTTAGTGGCATCACAATTCCAGACTTCAAGCTCTACTACAAAGCTGTCATCATCAAGACAGTATGGTACTGGCACAAAAACAGACACATGGATCAATGGAATGGAATAGAGAGCCCAGAAATAGACCCTCAACTGTATGGTCAACTAATCTTCAACAAAGCAGGAAAGAATATCCAATGGAAAGAAGACAGCCTCTTCAACAAATGGTGTTGGGAAAATTGGACAGCCACATACAGAAAAATGAAACTGGACCATTTCCTTACACCACACATGAAAATAGACTCAAAATGGATGAAGGACCTCAACGTGAGAAAGGAATCCATCAAAATCCTTGAGGAGAACACAGGCAGCAATCTCTTTTACCTCAGCTGCAGCAACTTCTTCCTAGGAACAACGCCAAAGGCAAGGGAAGCAAGGGAAAAAATGAACTATTGGGACTTCATCAAGATCAAAAGCTTTTGCACAGCAAAGGAAACAGTCAACAAAACCAAAAGACAACTGACAGAATGGGAGAAGATATTTGCAAAGGACATATCAGATAAAGGGCTAGTATCCAAAATCTATAAAGAGCTTAGCAAACTCAACACCCAAAGAACAAATAATCCACTCAAGAAATGGGCAGAGGACATGAACAGACATTTCTGCAAAGAAGACATCCGGATGGCCAGCAGACACATGAAAAAGTGCTCCACATCACTGGGCATCAGGGAAATACAAATCAAAACCACAATGAGATACCACCTCACACCAGTCAGAATGGCTAAAATGAACAAGTCAGGAAATGACAGATGCTGGCGAGGATGTGGTGAAAGGGGAACCCTCCTACACTGTTGGAGGAGTGGAGGAGTGGTTGGAGTGTTCCAACCACTCTGGAAAACAGCATGGAGGTTCCTCAAAAAATTGAAAATAGAGCTACCTTATGACCCAGCAATTGCACTACTGGGTATTTACCCTAAAGATACAAACGTAGTGATCCAAAGGGGCACATGTACCCGAATGTTTATAGCAGCAATGTCCACAATAGCCAAACTATGGAAAGAACCTAGATGTCCATCAACAGATGAATGGATAAAGAAGATGTGGTATATATATATATATATATATATATATATATATATATATATATACACACACACAATGGAATACTATGCAGCCATCAAAAGAAATGAGATCTTACCATTTGCGACGACATGGATGGAACTAGAGGGTATTATGCTTAGCGAAATAAGTCAACTGGAGAAAGACAACTATCATATGATCTCCCTGATATGAGGAAGTGGAGATGCAACGGGGGTGGGGGTTAAGGGGGTAGGAAAAGAATAAATGAAACAAGATGGGATCGGGAGGGAGACAAACCAAAAGAGACTCTTAATGTCCTAAAACCAACTGAGGAGGGTGGGGGGAGGGGAGTTGGAAGAGGGGATGGGGTTACATTATATGTTTAAATAAAAATAAAAATTTAAAAAAACTATTAAAATTTTATTTGTATAATATAAGGTAAGGATATACTTTTTTCCAAATACATTTCTAATGATCCCAGAAATATTTATTCTTTATTTTATTTTATTTTATTAGTTTTTCAGTGTTCCAAGATGCATTGTTTATGCACCAGAAATACTTATTTAATAGTATTTTCTCAGATGGATTTAGATTTTTTATTTATATAGTAAATTCTTAGAGTGGCAGTTCTCAAAGTATGGTCCATGGATCGCAGGGATTTCTTAGAAAATGCCACGGTCTCCACAAGTTTAAAAGTATTTCACTGTCTTGACTTTTACTCTGATGAAACAAGGTCAATGGAAGGTAGAATTCTGGGATGCCTTAGCACCAACTAAGAGCAGTTTCAACGCATATTGCTAGTGATCATGTATTCTTCACCTCAACACGCTTGCACTTGAAAAAAAAACAAAACCCAGCTTGCTTAATTTCTCTGTTTTAACTTCTCATACAGTAAATATTATTAGTTATAACTCACACAAACAAGCTCACTTTGGGATTCCACTTTCCTTTCTTTGTTCACATCATGTCTACTGGATCCTTACTATTAGCATTTAAATGTACTCAAGTCCTAAAAATACCCTTAGGTCCACTACTTCTACCTATTGCTACTCACCTTCCCTCCCAAACCAAACACACTCTCTCCACTCAAGGCTTCTAGGTAAGAACAAATGCCGTAGTCTTCCTTCCTTGATGGCTTCTCACATTCAGTCAACATTGCCAACTCATCATCCTCTATCCTGCTTTTCCATGTATGGAGTCACTCAAGGCTCAGTCCTGGGACTTGTTCTTGTCTCCTTCTTTCTACCCTCTGTCAATCAATTCGCATTGTAGGTCTAAATACAGTCTGCCAATATTTACTTCTCTATTGTATTTTATTTAACATGAACATGTGCTTTTTGGCCTTCTCTCTTTTTCATGTTACTATAACTATTTAGTTGAAAACTACTGCTATAAATGAAAATGCCTCACCCGTCTTCTGTGTGGATCTATGAGCCAGAATACAGCATTAACCAGGAGAAAGTGGATTAAGTCCAAAGTTCTGCCAATTATGTTCCATCTTGACATGTTTTTAATGGCTCTACCAGGGTATAGACAAGACTTTGGAAAGGGTAGACTTTTGATTTATATCAAAAGTGCTAGTGGAAACTGGTTGTGTGAGTGAATTAAAACGCAGTCCACTACAAAGGCCTACACTTCCCTTCAAGAAATTTATAACTCTCTGTTATCAGTAGCATAAATCAGCCTCACAACTACATAAACTAAGTTAAATTATATCGATTATAATAAGGAACACTGTGGTTGGGATAATTCCGTAAAAACTGAACTGCTAGGTTTTTCCTCCATCTTGCTGTTATAAAGGATAATTTCTTTGTTATCAGGTTTCTGGAAGTCTCTTACGTCAAATTCCACTTTCAGCCATCAGTTTTAAAGTGTTTCATCAGTTGGACAGACCAAATTTAAAGTCGGGAATTTCTCATCTCTGCTCATACCATTCCACTCCCACAGTGAGGAAAATTTCATTTTAGGATTCCAACTCCTAGAGTCATTTGTCCCTATGTATGGTAACTTTTATAAAAACTGTTTGGACTTGCCTTTAAATGTGGTTAGTTTCTTCTACGCACTATTTTTAGAAAAAAAAATATATAGTTGCCACAAAGTGAGGTGAGTCTAGACTGCTGAAGATCTAAGTACATCAAACAGGCTGAGAATAATGCCAATAAGCTATTTATTCTCTGTAGAAGGTGCTAAAATAGAGGAGCTTTAATAACAAGCATAGTTTTACTTTTAAAAGAAAAAGATTTATTGATTTATTTTAGAGAAAGGGCATGCGCATGCGTGAGGGGAGGGGCAGAGGGAGAAGGAGAAAGAGAATCCTCAAGCCAACTCCCCTCAAGCCGGCATGCTGCTGGTGGAATAATCTTAGTAGGAATATCATTTTTTAAAGTGGAGGGAAGGGGTGCCTGGGTGGCTCATTTGGTTAAGCCTCCAACTCTTGATAACAACTCAGGTTTTGATCTCAGGGTTGTGAGTTCCAAGCCACACACTGGGCATCACGGTGGGCATGGATCCTACTTTAAAAAAAAAAAGTAAAGTCAAAATTGAAATAGGTAAAAGATAAATAAATATAAAACTATTGGTATACAAGTATTGGTTTTCTTGCTTTGTCAGTCTTGGAGTTACAGTCTTGGGTCTACAGAGAAACTGGTGAGAAAAATGTTAACAGTGTTTTCTTGGTCAGGGTACTACTGGCACTGGGACAGATCAAGGATTCCCAGGGTGAGACTGAAGCTGAGCATCTTTGGCCTTGCCTATTAGAGCCCCTATTACAGTGGAAAGCAAAATGATCCCTACTATTTTCCAATCCCTGCAGGTGGGAGGGTACATCTCCCGGTTGAGAAGCGCAGAAACCTTAGCTAGATTTTCTCTAACAACTCTAACAGGACATTCTATGGACTTTGGGAATTTTCTTGACTGAGAAGTTCTACAACAGCCTCTTTTATCTGTGAGGTTACCAGACGCCTTTCTTCCCTAATCAAGACATATTGTTAGCTCATTATTAGGATCATAAGAGCCTTTCTCTTTCCACCGCTGCTCACCACTACTGCAAACCAAAGAAGTTGATACGCTTCTTGTCTATTTTCAGCAAAAGCTTCCCATCTGCTGCCTCATAAATTGTTATATGTTTTGATCTGAATCGATCTTTACTGCTACCTTTTCTGTTGAAAGAACACCACTAACAACTCATTATTGCTTACCTAACCTTAGTCAGTATGAATGTACAGGTGTTCATTAATATATTTGTGAGAGTATGTTAAAACTATTTGAAAACTATATTGGAATGCATTCCTGTGGGAACACATAACATAAAATGTATGCAATGCATTCTATGAACACACTGTGCTAATTTCTACCTTTTTAAAAATTTTTATTTGTTTAGGTTTATTTATTTGAGAGAGCAAGCACAAGCAGGGAGAGTGGCAGGCAGGACTTGATCCCAGGACCCTGGGATCGTGACCCGACTGAGCCACCCAGGTACCCCTAATTTCTACTTTTCTGATTTTCCTCATGCTGACATCCTTCATGGAATATCATTTACTTTTCTATTCTACCCAAATTCTCCCAGTCCTTGAAAGCCTTCTTCACACCCCGCCTCTTCCAAGAAACTATCATATCACTCTGGCACTCATGTAAAAATGTATTACTTGCATGATCTTAGGCATGCCCTGGCCTCTTTAAGCTTTGGTTTCTGAAACTTTAAAATATGATTATCCGCAAGGCCTCTATCATATACGTTAATTCTGAGGTTCAAATCAGTTAAGGTTTGTGAAAGCAGCTATATAAAAGGACTCCTATAAGTAGTAAAATCACATTTGTGAATCCTTTGTTATTTTACGTCAACTGTCTCTCTATGACTTTCTGTGTAGGAATACCTTTCCCGATTGAGGTATGCTCTGAGAGAGAGCTGTTCTGTCATTTCCTTCAAACAGCATGATTTTTACTGAGTGGCCCAACAGCTTAGCAAAGCAGCAGCAGGTTTCACGATCTGTACATTTGCACATGAGAAACTGAGAGCAGACCACCAACTTACTTCACATTGGGACCAAACAGCTCTCAGATGGAAACAATGACTTTTAGTCATTAACAGCCCGATTAAACAGAAACCATTGACCTAGAGGTGAAAGGCTCCCTAGCCCATTCTCTATGCTTAGGCCTGGAGTAACCTACCAGTTTGCCTTGCTTAATTACTTCACTCATTAATGGAATGCCGAACTGAACCGCAGCATGTGTGGGTGTGTACGTGCCTACCACCAAAGCAGAATTTTATATTTCCATTGTCCCCTTTCATTTCTAAGCATTTTTTGGAGATAACCTCAGCCATCCTGTGATTTGCTGAAGCCCTACATATCACACAGGGCAGTATCTAGAACACTGAAAGGATGTTTAAAAAGATCAGAGGAGATTATATTATAAAATAATATTTATACTACTCAATATACCAATATGGTCCTAAAATGATTAGGGCCATGTTTCGGGTTTCAGAGTGAGTCATTCCTGGCAGGTCTGAGTTATTGTAGTTCTAAGAGCTCTGTGCCTGCTGAAAGACTAGGTTTGTGAACTGATAGGGTCTTTTTTCCCTTTTCTCCAGATGAGTGCTATCAAAACCATGGTAAGAACCGTAATATTCCGCTGTATAACACCAAGAGGAATATATCCACATGAAGTGATTTGCCCTGATGTTTCTGGACAATCTGAAGATACATTACATTTTCCTAATAGTACCTACCTTCTTTTTGATATGATGTTTTAGAAGAACAGCTTGCACTTATAATCAGTACAATTTATCACCTATCCCCAAAGTACCCTGCCGTTGAAATGCCTGACATATATATTGGGTGTCATGGATTTAGCAAAAATTGAATTATAAATTGCCCTGCCAGTTTTTGCCTCTGGAAATAATGAAAAAGTAAGCTAAAGAAATGTTCTCCTGAAGGATTTACTTTTTTAGTGACTATGAAGAAAGGAAAAACCGGTATGGGTTGCCAGAACATTATCTCTCTGGGCATAGATTATTTGAACAACTAAGAAAATATAACAATAGAAATAGGAAAAAGTACAAATTCCACTTGCAGGGAAAGAAAGCAGTTGCATCGATGGATTCATTTCAAACAATTGAAGAATCTTTTGTCTGACCACATCAGGGTCCCCTTCAAGCCAAATAAAATGCCAGGCAGAGCTCTTTTTGAAAAGTATAAATATTTTATTCTTATAAATAAAATGATGGCCTATTAAAGTTAATTACTCACTTCATTAATTACCTGTCAAAACAGTCTCTCAATCAGCATCACTCCATTTCTTTAAACATTATATAATACACTTATGAACAATTTCATGTAAGTTTTATATTATACGCTCGTTGTATAAAACTTGGAAATATAGAAGTTTATAAGGAAAAAGTAAATTTTATGCCTTCACTCAAACTCAGCATATGTTTTTACAAGTGTTTTTTTTTCCATGCTCCATGTTTTTAAACAAAATTATGTGTATACTTTGCATTTTATATTTGCTTTTCCCACCTACTTGTAAGCCGCTATGTTTGATAATAGTCTAAAATATATTTAATGGTTAGATAGTGCACTTCCATATGTAAGTATACTCACTAAAATATTTCTCTATTTTGAACATAGTGTTTTTCTAACTTGTGACTATGAAAAACAACAGTCAAATACTTATACTTAATCTGTTTCATCTCTATTTGCTTAGACATAGAACTACTGGATCAAAAAACATGACATTTTTGAAGTTATTTGATAATATTTCCAAATGTCTTTTCATAATGATTGTATCACCTTCCCTTCCACCAGCAACCAGTAAGCCTGCCAGTCACAGCAAGGCTTAGTAGGTTTAAATTGTTTCAACCTTTGGCCTTTTGATAGGTGAAATAGTTTTTCTCCTTTTAATTTGAATGTTTTAATGGCAAGTTGCAAGGTTTTTGTGGCTTGTTTGGACTTTTTTTTCATATGTTTGATGGCTATTAGAAGGTTTTCTATGAATTTTCTATTATGGTTTTATTTTTTTGAGATGAGTAATTTCTTTAAACTTACTTTCAGTTACAAGATTTTTTTTCTCTTAGTAATATCTTACAATGGATGACATAGTTAATTATATGCCACTTTTTCATATTACATACTTATAGTTTTTAAAGAACATAATTGTGATGGTCTGAAAGATGCTGCATCATTATTTAAGTGTGTGTATTAAATTATTTTGCCATTTGCAACTATCCAGCTTGATCTTTCCAAAGCTTAGTCTTTGGAAAAAAAGTCTTTGGAAAAAGAAGATCTTGCAATTTCACTGATATCCAGTTAGTAACCTATTTTATAAAGTTACCTTCTTGTTTTTCTCTGACATTAGTCTCACTAACACATTTACTTAGGTACACATGTTTTCAAAATCTCCATCAGGTTATTTTTGAAACTTAAGCATAGATAGTATGCTCACTATCCTTATTCTGTATACGGAGTTGCACAGAAAGGTCTTGGTAACCTCTGGTAATCTCTTCCAGTGAGGCTAGTTTCCAAAAAATAAAAACAAGCACCCTGTCGATCTGTATTCTTTGGGATCTTAATACCAAAGATGAAAATATGAAATTAGAACTTATTAATGAGAGCCGCAAACAGGAAGAAAAGCAAAGTGCTGGGAAGAGGTGTGATCTGTATCCTTTCGTTCCTTGCAGAGCTGTGTGACACTCATCCACTGGTGATTATTGACAGTGTTCTGTAGTAATCTTCTGAGTGACTTTGGGCAAATTGCTTCACTTCTCTCTGAAATGCAACTTCATTTATGCCGCTGAGCTTTTTTTTAAATCCACTTTATAAAGTTACTGTGAATAGGAACGGAACGTATCTAGGGAATCTGACTCTCAAATCAGCTCTTAGCACATGTTGGACGCCCAGCAAATCCTGGCTATCTCCACTATTTCCACTACTGCGATTTCCACAACTATTGTTATTTCCACCATTTGTTTTTAAACCTACTCTTTCAGCAACTGTTTTTTCTTTGTTTTTAAATTTTACTTTCTTAATTTGATTTTTTAAATTTTATTTGTAGTTGAGTAAGTTGACATACTATTACTACTACTGTTTGAACTTAATCTCTTTTTTCACTTTTTTTAATTTTTTTTTATTTTTTATAAACATATAATGTATTATTAGCCCCGGAGGTACAGGTCTGTGAATCGCCAGGTTTACACACTTCACAGCACTCACCATAGCACATACCCTCCCCAATGTCCCCTCTCCCGACACCCCTCCCTCCAGCAACCCTGTTTGTTTTGTGAGAGTAAGAGTCTCTTATGGTTTGTCTCCCTCCTGATCCCATCTTGTTTCATTTATTCTTTTCCTGTCCTCCAAACCCCCCACGTTGCTTCTCCACTTCCTCTTATCAGGGAAATCATATTATATGAACTTAATCTCTTTATAATGAATGTTCACTTGGCTATCTCAATACAAACATTTTTAAGTTGGTATAAAATCTTAGAGTTTTATAGGAATTTTTTCACTTGTCCTCTATCAAAAAAAAACCCTATGAAATATGCAGGAGAGGTGTTATTATCTCAGTTTGCGATGCAGAAACTAAGTCTCAAAGATGTTAAGTAGCATGAGTAGGACCCACGTTTGGGCATCTCCTTAATTCCATCATCACTTCCATCCATCCATTCCATCACATCCTGAGGACACAAATTGCAAAAGAATCCAAAAAAGGCTAATATTAGAATACAAGGCCTCTCTTCCTGTTCTCTTGGTGTTCTCCCCTACCTCATTAGCTTTACCACCTATGAAAAAAACATCATTTGAGTTCTAGAACATACATTTTTCTCAAGGTGAATGATATAAATGAAATGCGTGAAAATACAAAAGCCACTAGGAGAAATGTTAGTTCTTATCCCTGAAGGTTCGAGAGGGACAGCTGTTGCCATGACATCCAGATGCCTTCCGATAACTTACTCTTCCTCAGAGCTTATGATGATATACTCCATATTTCATCATATTCAAATGTTGTCAGTATAAACATCATCAACATGTTTCTGCATCAACAAGTCCATATTTATACCATGAATTGCTTAGAAGTAGATCTTTGAGGGACACCTAGGTGGCTCAGTTCCTTAACTGTCTGCCTTCGACTCAGGTCATGGTCCCAGGGTCCTGGGATGGAGTCCCACATCGGGCTCCCTGTTCAGTGGGGATTCTGCTTCTCCCTCTCCCTCTGCCTCTCCACTTGCTTGTGCTCTCTCTTTCTCTCAAATAAATTTAAAAAAAAAAGGTTTTTAAAGAGTATACCTTTAATACATTGTTGAGTCCAATTTTTAATTTTTTTAGATCATTGCCTTCATTGACGATTAGCAAGGGGCAGAACCAGGAAGACAGGTCTCTTAACTATATTCTTGATATTTAAAATTCCAGCCTTAACTGGAGAAATAGCTGGGTTTTGCAATGCACAGAAGCCCAACTCTGCTTCTAGCGGCATCCCAGCCCCTTGATCTCCCACCGTCCCAAAGGGTGAGGTTTTTCCTCCAGAGAATTATGAATCAGGTATTTAAAGTAACATCTTGGAGACAGTGCAAACCACAAATCTGCTAACTGTTCTCTTCTGGGTTTATGTGTGGCATGACAGACAAGGAATTCAGACATACATAATAAAAGTAACAATATATTCTTGCTAATGGTGGACTTGCAGCCACTGGAATTACTGTCCTAAATAAATTATTTAAAAAATCTGCTAGGCTTCATTTTATTCTGGCCAACTTCCTGATTTTCCAAAATAGTGATAGAAGTCAAGACCCAAAAGGGAGAAGAGAGCCAGAAAAGAAGGAGGATGCATGTCACATAGACATAAAACAGACCGACTAAGCTCACCTTCACTTAAACACTAGATAATAAAGGCAGAAAATAGAACCACCAAACCTTATAGAATAAACTCAATCAATTTCAAAGACTTCTGTAGAGATAGGAAGTGCACTGTATATGTTCATACTGTTTAACATTTTCCTTTAAACTTTAAATCTGCAAACAAATAACCATAGATATTCCTTTTGATCTGAACAAATGTAATTTGACTTGAATTTAGGGTGTAAATTTAGGGTGTAAATTTAGGCTGTGACACTCAAATGTAGGGTTGCATTTCCTCCTCCCTTTTAGTGTCCTGGGCTTAGCTAAAAGCAAGAGCTTTAAATTTTAAGAGCAAGAGACTCTTTTGGTTTTCCTAATAGCACCATTGAGGATGAAGTAAACCACAATGAAATCAAAATGGCAGTTATGAAATTCACAGAAAAGAATGTCACACCTCATATGCAATCTTCATAGCTTCATTATACTTACTGTTTATGATTTTAAATGATCCCATTCTAATGGTGAAACACCATATTGACAGAAAGAGTTCTGGGGCTGCTTGCATTTATGAGGCCAGGATTTTTATCTCTAGCTTCCAAATTCACCAAAATATACTTATTTGGCTTGGAGGGCACTGTTCTACTCGAGGGAGACAATATTTTAGATACAGAAGGAGCAAAAATAATTCTACTTGCCTGCTGCCTTATAATATGGTAAGATGTATGAGAAAGGCTTGTGTGTATAAATCTATATTGAATAAAGATATTGACCTCTTTGGAAGTAACATGAAACGTGAAAATATAAAATAAGGCTATTTAGTGGAACTATTTGTTAAATCTGTAGCAGAGGGATTGAGGGAGTCAGTGTTTGATTCAGGCCCTATGATTTCTAATGTTTCCTTTGTTCTCCCATTCTTCTTCCTGATATCCATACTCCCACTATCCCTCCTCCCCACACCTTGAAATACTGGAATTTTTCTGAGCTTGGTCTATATGCTCTGTCTAGCTCACTGTTTCTCAAATGTATCTGATTATAAAAAAAACAGTTAGGGTGCTTATGAAGAGCACAGATTACCTCTTAACCAATCCTGGAAATTCTGACTCAGTAGATCTGTGGTAGAAACTTTGAGTATATATTTTAAATAATTGTTCAGGAATCTCTATGGTCCAACAAGTTTGGAAAGGCCATCTTATCCATCTCTGGTTTTAAAAACCATGTATACACTAGTGAGGTCTAAACTTATAGATCTGATCCAGACATCTTTTATATATCTTCCTCTTTAATATAGTCACTTAGATGTCTTACAGACATCCCAAATTTAACACGTCTAAAACTGATTTGTTGACCATCTACCTGATATTTACTCTTATTTAATTCTCCCCTTTCTCTATAAAACACACTGAAATCCACTTAGTTGCTCAACCTAAAAAATCTGGTTGCAATTACTAACACCTTTCTCATCCTTAACTCCACACCAAACCATCACAAAGATGCATGGATCAGACCTCCAAAACATACTGAATCCATCCATTCTTACCTTTGACATCTTCATTACCACCCTCCTGGAAACCAGCCAACAATTTCTTGTGTGAAGTATTGTGATCATGCCTGATTTTCTCCCCCATTCTGCTCTTGCTCCCCTATATTCAGTTTCCAGGCAGCAGCCAGTTGATCTTCTTAATATATAACCTGGCTTACTCCTTGCTCAAAAAATCATTAATTACATGTCTTAGTACTTAGAGTATATTCCCAATTCTTACCCAAACTTAACATGAGTTACTCCACCTACCTCTCCAGCCACAGCTGGAGCTACTCCTCTACTCATTGCACTCATGGCCAATCCTAATAATCATCCAGGTCTCACTTAAATGTGATTGCCATGGGAGAAGCCTTTCCTGACCATCACCACCTCCAAACTGTTACTATTACCACTTGCTATTAGTATTACTAATAATACCACTAATTAATTAGTATATCTCTTAAAATATTTTGTACACTTTTTATTTCTTATTAGCATTTATATGTTTGTTATTTCTTTTTTGGTAATTTGTTTAATATCTGTTTAGCCCACTAAACTACACACCCATGAAAGCAGGATTTGTTCATGCTTTATTCAATACTCTCCTTCCAGTACTTCACAGGTTTAGTATAAAGTAGATGCTCAGTAAATGCTTTTTTTTTTAAATATTTTATTTATTTATTTGACAGACAGAGATCACAAGTAGGCAGAGAAGCAGGGAGAGAGACAGGAGGAAGCAGGCTCCCTGCTGAGCAGAGAGCCGGATGCGGGGCTAGATCCCAGGACCCTGAGACCATGACCTGAGCCAAAGGCAGAGGCTTTAACCCACTGAGCCACCCAGGCGCCCCAGTAAATGCTTTTTGAATGAATGAATGTGAAATATTGAAGACCCAACAGTAAACAAAGTAGAAAAAAAAAATTTCTTTTCTGGAGGTAACATTCAGTGAGAGAGCTGTTATCACCTCCTAACTTGATGATTTGGAAATAAGAAAACTTATGACATTCATTTGTTTGTTCTATTTATGCTTATTACCGATTATGTCAGGATCTGTGTTATTCAAGCTTATAAATTCATACAAATTTTAAACAGTTCGTGTAAAAGGTGAGATTTGCAATTTTATCCCTGATTGCTCTGTACAGATGATTGGTCACAACATCAAGAGACATTCTGCAAGTGTCTGCCTTCAGCTCAGGTCATGATCCCAGGGTCCTGGGATCGAACCCCATATTGGGCTTCCTGTTCTGCAGGAAGCCTGCTTCTCCCTCTCCCACTCCCCCTGCTTGTGTTCCCTCTCTCCCTGTGTCTCTCTCTGTCAAATAAATAAATAAAATCTTAAAAAAAAAAAAAGAGAGAGAGAGAGAGACATTCTTCACATGAGCAGGACCAAGCTCCAGCTGAGGGCCCCCCCGCTCCATGCCCTTTGCTCACCCAACCATTGAAAAGCCAAGGTGAAGAGAAGAAGCAAGGAGAGTTAAATTTACTTGTATAACCCTTTGCTGTCAGAGGCAAAAGTGGACGGTGGAACACATGAGGACAGGTCCATAAAGGTCCTCACATGAATCTTTAGCAAAGGAGAAAGAAAATAAGAAAATTTTAGAATATTTATAAAATATTTAAATATAAACATTTAAATATAATTTAAATATAAAATATTTAAAGATGAGATACATCAACTTCAGATGAGTGATGAGCTAATGAAACTAAATTAATGGCCCTCTAAAAACTTAACCATTTCTTCATATTTTACTAAAACACTATCAGAAACATTTTGCAAAAGTTCTAGAAAGTGAAGAAAACCTGTATGTCCAAACTCCACAGTACGTTCAGTATGAATCCAGCTCTGTAGCAACGTTCAGCAGATGATAACCTGTGGTTAACCAGCACCTAGTGGAAGAAATAAGCTAAGACATGGCATTTTTAATCAGAAACCAGTAAATAGGGCTTATTTTAATGTGAGATCCTCCTCACACTCTGAAAGGAAAACATTTTCCAGCTTTTCATTGACTTGAAAGCACAAGATCTTGCATAAAAATGTCAGCTACAAGCTTCTAAGCAAATGTTTCTTTTTACAATATGGCACACATCATAATTTCTTTGCCTGGTTCTCCCTAAAAAAGAGGGGGAGTATAACCCTCTAACCAGCAGCCAAGCACTCTTCTCTTAAAAATGCTGTACTAAGAAATGAAACACAGCCACAACAAAACAAGGTATCCAGAGTAAAGTTCTTGCCCTGAATTTATTGCTTGTTTGTACTTCTCTCATCTTTTCAATTTTCTTTCGTTACAACCTTTTTGCAAAGAATTAAGAGTTGGTTAGTAAAATCATTAGAAAGATATTTTCTTCAAATAAACTAATTCAATTTGATCCATAACAAAGAAGCATTGACCTCATGATTAGTACACGTAAGTCAAGTTCTAACACTTGCCTTGTTTTATTTTAATGAAGAAATCTTCCTTGAACAAAGAAAAATTCTTAAAAGAGAATTCCTTTATAGACCCATACATGTCTGGGTTTTTCCGTTCTCCCCCTGAAATGATCTGTTCTTACGCTGAGGTACTATTTGTCAATTTTCAGACGGGAGTTAATTCTTCTGAAACTCACAAACCTTTGAAGAGAAATTTGACTGTAAAGATGTTGAGCTCTTTAACCAAGTAGCACAAACATCATGGCAATAAACAATATTTTAAAGAATTCTGTTTTAGTTAATTCCAGAGCCACAGGGAAGCTGTTTCATCTCTATCCCATTCCTTTGTCCCCTCATTGACTGAAAAAGGAAATGTATCTTATCATAATATTATTATGCCTCTCATTCATGATAGTGCCAACTTTCAGATAAGTGTGGATGATTGTTTTTTCCCAGGGAGTTCTCTCTAACCTAGCAGATCCTACACAGGGCTATCCTTTCAGAAGCAGCCGTTAACCTCAGTTGCAACACTAGAAATTAGGAAATAGTGTATAAAGCATTCCTAGCATTCAACTAGTCAAAAGTAAAATATTCCCAGATAATTAAAAAATGCAACCAATGTCTATCGGTTGCTAAAACATATATAGACTAAAAGAAAAAAAAAGCACACCTCATCATTTATTAATAATAATATTAGTATTTTTTTCTCTCTAAAAGATTCTCTATAAAACCTACCCTCATGATTTTTCTTGTGTCCTCTAGATCTCTCTTTCACTAACCAGAAGCCTGGAAACAAACTTGTTATATGAAGGCAAAAATATTAGTCTTACATTTATGAATCTTAAAAAAAGAAGATTTCTGGATGCTTTTCTCATCCAGAAGAATGGGGGAATGTTTATCAAAGCACACCTCAGAGATAACGCTTAACCTCCCAAGCAGAGCTAATCGTTAAAAGAAATAACAAAATGGGAGATTCTATTTTAATTCAACTCTGCAAAGATAGAATTGATATTAAATGTTGCCGTTTTAAAGGGCTATTTCCAGATGTAAATTACTCCTTTGCCCAAGAACAAATGTGCTACATTTTTTCTCAACTCTTTAATACTCTAATTAGTCTTCCAAACAAAGAATGACGATTGGACACCAGCATGTGGAGACATCATCCTGCCAACCTAATTTTTCACTTCTTAACTGTTTTCAAACCTTTGGAGCAAAACTTATGAATGATATTAAGATGAAGTTTCAAATATCAATTAATAAGGACAATGAATTGTTTCATCTCTTAGAAAAGTAAGTAGAGTGCTTAATGCCACAATAGGTAAATAGACTTTAATTCATGAAACAAACATTCATTTAATGTAGCATCCTTAGGCACTTTTGAAGTGAGGGAAGAAATGAGGACAAGAAGAGCAGAGCACATGAGATCTTATGACTGACAAAGTTTTTGACAGTATGGTCAACACAAATTAATTGATATAAATACTCTTAAATGGTATGATCTTCAACCCAAAAACAAATAAAAAAATCAAAACCATAGGACAAACCTAATGAAATATTTTAAATGTCTTGAGATATTTTAGATAAATGCATCAATTATAAGTGATGGTTATCTTTAGGTGATCACATTACAGATTTTCTTTTTCAATCTTTAGCTTTTTTCCAACTTTTTTACAATAAGCACTTTTTTATAGTGAGAAAAGAAACCAATGAGCCCTATTTTCAAATAGGCGTTTTCCCTGCAATAAAGAAATTCCATGTGTTAAATACCATAACATATAATCACATCATAATGTCATTATAATAAAACAGGTGCTTTAAAAATTATATTAAACTTTTGGGGACCCTGGAAGTAAGAAAACTTCACACTATCTAGAATGATATGGAAATATTACAGGGAATTTAGAATTGGTTCCAAGGAATGACAAGTGTACTTACTTCTTATTTGCAGAAAGGGGGTGATAAGAATACCTCTGGCTAAGAGATATGTTTAAGGAGTGTGATTAATTTGGCTTGGGTGAAGAGGGGAGCCAAAAGATCAAACATTTTGTATGCCACACCATTGTCATTATAACAGCTGGTAATTTCTCATCCCAAACTATATAAAAGTTGCCATTCTAAGATTAGAATTTCTCATCTTATTTAATCCTTATTATACCCCTGTGGGGTAGGTGTTATTATCCACATTTTATAAGTGAGAAACTGAGGCACAGATTGAGTGACTTGCCCAAAATAACAACGAACAATTCTAGAAAATGATTATCAGTTCAGTGAGAATATTTTAAGGATCAAATGTACCCTATTAACACCCACCAAACAAGAACTATTTGTTCATTCACTGCTATAAATTTCCTATTATTGTCTCATCATACATATCATTTTCAAACTCAAAAGCCCAAAACCATTGCTATTATTCCTCATCTCTTGTTGTCTCTAAGTGGTTATTTCTTTGGAAGCTCTTCACATTAATTCTTTGTCTCCTTCTCCTCCTATCCCACTCAAGTACAGGCAGCCATGCCAGGATTCAGGGGCCGGGCTGTCTGTGCACAAAGCAGGATGATTGTGCCTCTGCCTCTTTGGCGAAGTTTATGTATTAGCCTGACAGCAAAGCCATCAAGGCAGTGGTGTGAGAACTCAGTCCTGTAGCAGTGTGGAGGACAGCTCAGCCTCAAGAAAGAATGTATGGAAGTTCCAGATGGAATGATAAGAACCAAAACCCAGGCAGTGGCCGTGAGGATGGAAAGGAAATGGGCTCTGAGATCTACAGAAGATCCAAGAAACACTTAGGAGATTGGATCAGCAATGTAGTAGGAGTCCTTTGATGTGGGAAGAGAAAGTGGATGACATGAACTAAGAAAAAAGTTAGAAAGAAATTACTTTCATTTTAGGAAAATGTTTTTCAAACTCAATGAGCTGAAGGGCAAAGCTTCAGAGTGATGGTAGATGCTATTATGATGACCTCATTTACACAGAGAAAATATCCAGTGAAGATGTTCTCTTTTCATGATCATCAATCAAAAAAGTATCTACTCTACGTAAAGTACATCCTAGAAAAATGCACAGGTTTCTTTAAAAAGGGAGATGTGCTTTCTGACCTCCATGAGCTTCAGTGTCTGGTTGAAGGAAAGGAAATGAACGTAGAAAGGAAAAATTTGGAACAAAGGAAGAATGTAAGGATCATGAGGCATTTTATTTTTTTTAAATATTTTATTTATTTACTTGACAGGCAGAGATCACAAGTAGGCAGAGAGGCAGACAGAGAGAGAGAGGGGTAGAAGCAGGTTCTGCTGAGCAGAGAGCCAGATACAGGGCTCAATCCCAGGACCCTGGGATCATGACCTGAGCCAAAGGCAGAGGCTTTAACCCACTGAGCCACCCAGACAGCCCATCATGAGGCATTTTAGAACAAATGGATGAAGGTACAACCTCATGCTAGAGGGGAATGGATGATGTATGCATGGTTGCAATGGGGAGGTATTCTAGAAGCTGTAGAATTTATTGTGTTTTAAAAGCCTGGAGAGAGAAGAGATAATGTTGACTTGAGAAATAGTAAGCTTGACTATTTGGGGGTCTTAGAAAAAGTGGGTGGAAGTGAAACTTTGGGGGGCAAATTTGCAAAAGACCTTGAAGGCAGATTTTGGGGTTTGAATGGTAGACAATAAACACTCAACAAGGAATTGGTTTGTTTTGTTTTTTTTTCTCTTGTAAACTACCTGTTCTTTTGTTTGTTTTTTCTTCTGTTGGGTTGTCTGTTTTTTCATATTGTTTGGTAGGAGTTCTTGAAAATATTTTGGATGCTAGAAATTTGTTGGGTATATGTTGAAAATACCTTCTCCCATTCTGAAGCTTGTCTTTTAATTTTTTATATGATGTCTTTGGATAAAACTTCATCTTAATTAACATTAATTTCTCATTTTAATTTTTGTCTGAGCTATCTATCTCTTTTATTGTTGTTAGTGCTTCTAGTGTTTGTTTACAGAACTCTTGGTAACCTTCTGTCTAATGAAGATCCTTTGCTGAATCACCTTCTAAGCCACTTTTTTTTTGTTTTACTGTTCACATTTAGGTTTTAATTTTATTTAGAATTATGTGCATCATGTAAGATAGGACTGGAGTCCTTCCCTTTGTTTTTTCCTATTTGGAAACCTATTGTCTCATCAAGGATTTTTTGTTTTGCTTTAAAGATTTATTTACTTATTTTAGAAAGAGAGAGTAAGTGGGTACATGTGAGGGGGAAGAGGAGCAAAGGGACAAGGAGAGAATGAATCTCAAGCAGACTCCCTGCTGAGTGCAAAGACCAATGCAGGGCTCAATCTCAGAACCCTGAGATCATGACCTAAGATAAAATCAAGAGTCAGCCACTTGGTGGACTGAGCCACCTGAGTGCCCCTCTCATCAAAAATTGGAGGAAAATATATCATCCATCAGAAGGGAACACACACTCTGAATTCTTCTTGCTCCCTATGGATGAGCTTCCCAAACAAACAAACAACAAAACTTCTGTCCTTTCTTCATACTTCTAATCCATGAAGAGGATTGATCTCTTATCTAATAGGCAGATTTGAAAAAGAGATAAGCATGGCTTCTCTTCCAGCTTCTGTAACCAATCCAAATTCACTCAGACCTGTGCTAAACATAGTGCCTGGATACACTATAGACACACCAAAAATGTCCTTACGTATACCATCTACATTAAAGTCTTGCAGAATAATTACTTGTGATATTCTGTGTGAACTTTTCAATCCTGTTCTATTTTGTTTTTTTTTTAAAGATTTTTATTTATTTATTTGACAGATAGAGATCACAAGTAGGCAGAGAGGCAGGCAGAGGGTGGGGGGAAGCAGGCTACCCACTGAGCAGAGAGCCCAATGTGGGGCTCAACGCCAGGACCCTAAGACCATGACCTGAGCCGAAGGCAGAGGCCTTAACCCACTGAGCCACCCAGGCGCCCCTATTTTGGGTTTTTTTAATGGCCAGTCATAGCCTTCTAAATTGATATCACAATATATTAATGGGACATGATTCAAAGTTTCTTTCAAAGCGCTTTCTAAACCTCTCCTTCCACCTTATCCTGTCATCTAAAAACAAAACAAAACAAAACAAAAACCTTCTTAATTCTAGCCTCCCCTCCCCACTATACCTGCTGATTTTTGAGAATTTGAGCTTTCTTCTCCATCCCTACTCCTGAAACTATAGTATATGTTCTAATCATTTCTCATTTCTCACCAAGACTATTTCAATAGTACAAGTAAGAGTAACATAATGCCAATAGTAGTAATTCTAGAAGCTACATTCATTAAAAGCTTACTACTTAGCAGAGGCTCTTCACGTAGTAACATTTATTTAATCCAAACAATATCCAAGGTCTACTTACCTCTAGAAATGCTGCTTTCCTCCATATACACTCAAACTACTTCTAGTGTGATCTTTTAAAATTACAGTTAGGGGGCACCTGGGTTGCTCACTCAGTTGAGCCTCCAACTCTTGGTTTCGGCTCTGTGTTCAGTAGGGAGTCTACTTGAGCATTCTCTCCCTCTCCCCTTCCTGCCCCATCCCGCTCACAGTATCAGAAATATATTAATGAGATGTTTAAATATTTTAAATAATATTTTACTTTATGGAGTAAATGACATGCTATAGTGATATTCTTAATTGTGAGGATATACAAGAAGCTTGGAATATATTACGCTCTAATGCATTACTAGCTTGGAAGCTTCTCAGGGCCCTCAAGTGTCTCTTTCTATTCTTTACATTGCCCATGCAATCCAGATTTCTTCCATGTAATTTGCCTTCTCCATTCATGTCTAATGAATGGATGGTTCAATCGACTAAAGGACAAAATGAGTAGCTATTTAAAACTTAAATCATTTGACTAAAATCATGATGGTTTTAATAATCATTTGCAAACACAAATGATGGCTGAAAACAGTTCATTAGTTCCAGAAGAAACACATGTGTGGAAAAAAGGAGGAAAAAAAAAAAAAAACAGGTCTGAGATTCCAGAAAAAGAAGGATGCCATGAATATGCTACTAGATAAAGAATATCTAGACAGGTAGGCAAAAGTAACAATAAAGAAAGCATATTTCGTTTCAAGGAAGTAGGAAGAGCTTCTTTTTTATTTTATTATTTCTCAAATACTGGGAATGGGAATACTTACATTACCACACATGAAACAATTAATGATATAATCTTAACATTTCTTCTCATCCTTGGTAATGGATTTATTTGATATGGAAATTGTACTTCTTATTTACCACTCAGGTCTAGTTTTTTGGCTTGATTTTCAGGTCTTCTATAATATGGACGAATCTGATCTTTCCAAGCTTATTTCCTCCAACTCCTCACCTCAAAACCTGGACTCTACTTGAGAGTCAAGAGTCTAATCTGGTCAAGGAGTGTCCTCAGTGTCTACTAAACCTTGTCCATTACTGTACCCTTTGCTGGAGACAGAGTTATGCATTCCACCTTATGTCTACTACAACATTGGATACATAGTAGAAATTCAGTAAAACTGGAATGCACCCAGCAAATTAAGTCAACATGCATTTTAAAATCTTTACTATTTGCCCAAAATTTGCGATGTATGATTAGAAGATGCAGATTTAGGGGCGCCTGGGTGGCTCAGTGGGTTAAGCCGCTGCCTTCGCTCGGGTCATGATCTCAGGGTCCTGGGATCAAGTCCCGCATCAGGATCTCTGTTCAGCAGGGAGCCTGCTTCCCTCTTTCTCTCTCTGCGTGCCTCTCTGCCTACTTGTGATCTCTCTCTATCAAATAAATAAATAAAATCTTAAAAAAAAAGAAGATGCAGATTTAGACTACATAGAATCTGTTCTCAAGGAGTGAGCCATTTTTCTTAAAACAATAAACATAAAAATTCAGGGGTGCCTGGGTGTCTCAGTGGGTTAAAGCCTCTGCCTTCGGCTTGGGTCATGATCCCAGGGTCCTGGGATTGAGCCCCACATCGGGCTCTCTGCTCGGTGGGGAGCCTGCTTCCCCCTCTCTCTCTGCCTGCCTCTCTGCCTACTTGTGATCTCTGTCTGTCAAATAAATAAGTAAAATCTTTAAAAAAAAACATAAAAATTCAAAACTTCACATAAAAATGGTGCTACATAACATCTTATAATTTTTTTTCTACCCTTGTGGTTCTCGGTATCAGATTCAACTATCTATCCCTTTGATATCTATTAAGATAGCTCCTTCAAAAAGTGTCGCAATTATTTTACATATGCTTCAGCATTTAGGTCGGTGCCTTATGCACTCCCCAAACAATTCATACATGCTGAATTGACTTGTGCTGTGCAGACCAAGTATGCCTTAGGTGTTAAAAGAATGGGAAGATAAATGTTGGGATGGAGTAGTCAGGATTTTTTAACAAGGGATTTTAATTTCATCTTAAGCTATGTATTAATATATAAACAGAGTGGTTCACCATGGTGGAGTAGCAAGGATATTGGTTTTGAAGCCAGTAAATATGCTTTTAAGAGCTGATTCTGCTAACTGCTAGCTTAGTGACTTTATTCAAGTCACTCACCTTGAATCTCAGCCTCTATGGCTTTGAAATAGGGATTAAAAAAATCTTCTTCCTGTTTCACAGGGTTATTTAAGCATTAAATTAAA
>RCUC01142295.1:0-42282 GCA_003697995.1 Taxidea taxus jeffersonii | reverse complement strand
CACACACACACACACACACACACACAACAATACACATACATATACATATACATATATATATGTATATATATCAGTTCTGGAATTTCATTTGGTTCTTTTCTATCATTTCAATATTTCTGAGATTTCCTATCTGTTTACACATTATGAGCACTTTTCCTTTATATTATCAAATATAGTTTAGTATCAGCTTTAAAATCTTTGCTAATTGCAGCAACTGTGTCATCTTGGTATCCATGTCTGTTGCTTGTCATTTCTCTTGAGAATATGTGATACATAGTCTTGTTTCTTCATATGTCAAGTAGTTTTGAATTGTTTGTTGTGGAGAGTAGATTCTGTTCTTTTCCTTGAAGAGGATCTATTTTGTTGTTGTTCTCTGTTTCAGCATGCCATTCATTTGGATGGACTCAGACTCCAAATGCTGTCTCTGAGATGAAGCCCAAACCTCAGTTCAGTTGTTTTTCCTTGATTGGGCTACTTGCAGACTGCCCTGAGCATACGTGCTTCAGGGATTCACTAGAAGCTGAGCAGTGCTCATCACAAATTTAGTGGCTCCCTCTCTCTCTCTCTTTTTTTTAAGATTTTATTTATTTATTTGTTAGAGTAAGAGAGGGAGAGAGAGAGCACAGGCAGGCAGAGCGGTAGGCAGAGGCAGAGGGAGAAGCAGGTTCCCCGAGGAGTGAGGAACCCAATGCGGGACTCAATCACAGGACAATGGAATCGTGACCTGAGCCGAAGGCAGCTGCCCAACGGACTAAGCCACCCAGGCGTCCTGGCTCCCTCTCTCTTGTTCCTTCCTTTGTTGGATTCCTCTCTTATTGTCTGGCAGCTCTGATTCCCCCCAACTCTCTCTTCTCGTTGTTCAGGCCATAAAGACTGAATTTTTTTATCAGTATTTTTGCATTCCAAGTAGCACTGGCTGAGGCCTACCCTCAGGTTAAAGACTAAAAGAAAATTCACCCCATGCTATTTCTCATAAGTGTTGACTCCCTGTCAGAATCTGTCTGCTTTTGTTCATTCTCCAGTGCTTTCAGGGAGTTGTTTTTCAGTGTATTTTGTTCAGAGTTTATGTCTTGTCCAGCACAGGAGCTTACTAGGACATATCATAAGTGGATAACTCCAATAACATTTTATTAAGCTCTCCACTTAAGACACAGGATCGAGCACCCACTGACAAAGATTCTTGCATATCAAAACTTTCTGAATACTACTTCATTTCTGATACTCATTATAATTGTACCCACATTTTTATTTTATTTTTATTTTTTTTTTAAGATTTTATTTATTTATTTGACAGAGATCACAAGCAGGCAGAGAGGCAGGCAGAGAGAGAGAAAGGAGGAAGCAGGCTCCCCGCTGAGCAGAGAGCCCGATGCGGGGCTCGATCCCAGGACCCTGGGATCATGACCTGAGCTGAAGGCAGAGGCTTTAACCCACTGAGCCACCCAGGTGCCCCTGTACCCACATTTTTTTTTTTTTTGAGATTTTATTTATTTGTCAGAGAGAATGAGCACAGGCAGACAGAGTGGCAGGCAGAGGCAGAGAGAGAAGCAGGCTCCCCGCCGAGCAAGGAGCCCGATGCGGGACTCGATCCCAGGATGCTGGGATCATGACCTGAGCCGAAGGCAGCCGCTTAACCAACTGAGCCACCCAGGCGTCCCTGTACCCACATTTTTAAAAAAAAATTATTTATTTATTTATTTATTTGAGAAAGAGAGCACAGGCATGTGGAGGGGTAGAGGGAGAGAGAGAAGCAGACTCCCCATTGAGCAGGGAGCCCAACACAGAGCTTGATCCCAGGACCCTGAGATCATGAATGCAGGCACTTAACTGAGTCACCCAGGTGCCCCTCACATTGGTTTTTTTTTATTTTTACTTTTTAAAAATACACTTTTCATTTTATTTCATTTTATTTATTTATTTATTTGACAGAGAGAGATCACAAGTAGGCAGAGAGAGAGAGGGAAGCAGGCTCCCTGCCAAGCAGAGAGCCCGATTCGGGGCTCGATCCCATGACCCTGGGATCATGACCTGAGCCGAAGGCAGAGGCTTTAACCCACTGAGCCACCCAGGTGCCCCTATTTTATTTTATTTAAAGATTTATTTATTTATTTGAGAGACAGAGAGAATGGAAGGGAAGGGCAGAGGCAGAGGGAAAGGGTCTTTAAGCAAACTCCATGCTAAGCGTGGAGCCTGACATGGGGCTGGATCTCATGACCCTGAGATCATGACTTGAGTGGAAAACAAGAACCAAGAGTCAGATGCTTAACTAACTATGTCACCCAGGCACCCCAATAAGGTTTTTGTTTTAGAGGAGATTTAGATTTATAGACAACTTGTGAAGATAGAATAAAGAATTCTCATATATCCCACACCCAATTTCCCCTAGTATTAACATCTTATCTTTGTATGGTACATTTGTCATAATTAATGAACTAATATCATTACATTATTTTACATTACATTACATTAGCTAAAGTCCATACTTTATTTAGATTACCTTAACTTTTTTTTTTAAGATTTTACTTATTTATTTGACAGAGAGAGATCACAAGCAGGCAGAGAGAGAGAAGGGGAAGCAGGCTCCCCACCAAGCAGAGAGCTGATGTGGGACTCGATCCCAGGACCCTGAGATCATGACCTGAGCCAAAGGCAGAGGCCCAACCCACTGAGCCACCCAGGCTCCCTAGATTACCTTAACTTTTACCTAATATCCAGATTAGGTAAAATCTGTTTTCCAGATCTCATCACCGATACCACTTTACATTAAGTTGACCTGTCTTCTCAGGTTCCTCTTGGCTGGGACTTTTCCTTGTTTTTGATGACCTTAACAGTTTTAAAGAGTACTACTTATATATTTTGTAGAATGTTACTCATTTGGGATTTGTCTGATGTTTATCTCATTAGACTGGGGTTATGTGTTTTGGGAAGGAAGGCCACAGAGGTGAGGTGCCATTTTCATCAAATTTTATCAACAGGTATTGTGATGGACTGAATTATGTCCTCCCTCAGTCCCACAAATTTGTATGTTGAGCCCTAAGCCTCAATTTGACTGTATTTGGAGATAGGATCTTTAGAAGGTAATGAAGATTAAGTGAAGCATTAATGGTGAGGGTCCTAATCTAATAGGATTAGTGTCTTTATAAGAAGAAATACCAGATCTCTCTCTCTCTCTCTGTCTCTCCATCACATGAGAACACAGTGAGAAAGTGACCAACTACAAGCCAGGAAAAGAGCTCTCAACAGAAACAGAATGGTCCTGTGCCTTGGTCTTGGATTCTGCAGCCTCCAGAACTACAAGAAATAAAATTCTTAAAGCCATCCAGTCTACGACATTTTGGTATGGCAGTCTTAGCTTATTTAGACAGGCTTATAGTGTCAACATGACTTGTAGCCTTGATAACCTGACTGAGGTAGTTTTGTCGGGTTTCTACACTGTAAAGTCACTCTTTCCCCCCAGCCTCTCTTCGTACTATACTCTTTGTTGTTGTTGTTTTAAAGATTTTATTTATTTATTTATTTTTTAAAGCTTTTTTTAAAAAATATTTTATTTATTTATTTGTTAGAGAAAGAGGGAGCACAGGCAGGCAGAGGCAGAGGGAGAAGCAGGCTCCCTGCCAAACAAGGAGCCCGATGTGGGACTCGATCCCAGGACGCTGGGATCATGACCTGAGCCAAAGGCAGCTGCTTAACCAACTGAGCCACCCAGGCGTTTTATTTTATTTTTATTTTTAATTTATTTTTATTTTATTTTTAAGTAGTCTCTACATCCAGCATGGGTCTTGAACTCGAAATGCTGAGATCAAGAGTTACATGCTCCACCGACTGAGTCAGCCAGGCACCCCCATACTATACCCTTTGGGAGGAAGTCCACATATTGTCTCTTGACTTGTCTTTGACCTCTGCTACTCTAGGATCCTATATCTCCATTGAAATTAGGGAATCCATCTCAACTGTAACTTCTTCCTTCATCAGATCTGTCTATAGGAAATGGCCTCCACATAGGTTACAGGCATACTGGTGCCCATCCACTAATATATTTCTCAGTGCCTTAGTGGATGGAGTGTCCTCTGTGATTTCTTAGGTGAAATGGTGAGGGAGTGTCGATTCATACACGATAGATCTATTCCAACGTTTCTATCTCCTTGAGACCTTGGATTCCTTCTAAGTTATATCAGAAAGTTCTTGCATCTCAGCTTCATTGAATGTAGGTCACTACTTAAAGTTTCAGTCAACCAACTGTTAGAGCCATTTCCAGCTGCACAAGCTAGCACGTTAAATCAAGAAGTGTGGTAAAAGTGCTCATCAGTTGAATTGAATTGGTTAATAATTCAACCAAATCTGGTGTTAGATTCTGTCTTCCTTGCTTATTATCTTCCTGGGAAAAAAAAGAATCCATTATTTTACATATTCTCCAAGTCTGCAAATATAAATGAGGAAAATACCACAATAACAAGTGCAAGTCATTTCATCCCAGTCAGACTTGGAACATGTTGAGATCTTAACCTACTTATGGATCTAGAGCAGTGGTCCTCTAATGGGGATGATTTTTTTTTCTCCCAGGGTACATTTAGAAATGTCTGAAAAAATTTTTGGTTGTCCCAGCTTGGGCTTGGGGAGGTATCACTGGAGCTAGTGGGTCAGAGATGATGCTAAATATCTCACAATGCACAGGACATCTCCTCACAACAGTTATCCATAGCCCAACATGTTGAGAAACCCTAATCTATGGGTAACAAATAGTGGTTGGAGTGGAGCTTGAGGAAAACAGACATCTCTTAGATAATGCTGTTACAGGGATTTTAAGCAAGGGATAGAAGTTTGACTCCACTGATTCTGGAGGTTCAAAGAGGTTTGGGCAGTCTAGAATCTTAACTTTGAATTAACCCAGATGTCACCGTTCCAGTTTCAGTGTCATACCCTTCCCCATCAATACCCTATCTTTCACCAGAGAGTTCTGGCAAGGCTATAAAATCAACTTATGTTGTAACTCTGAAATCACAATTAAATTTTATGTTCAATTGTCAGCAAGATTAGTTTGCAGGTATAAAAAATAAGGGATTCTTTAGGGCTGCCATAGAAACTTTCATTCTCTGTCATTGAACTGAATGTTTAGTGACTTGAACTTTACATTTCTTATATAAGCTCTTTAGTGAGTGAAAATGAAGCCACTCGCAACACAGAGTTGTTATGGTCACCATTACCGTCAGATAGTCATATATGGCTCCAAAGCATTTGCTTTAGTGGACACTGTGACATAAATGACTAATGGTGATAAGCTGAGCACTTACGATGCTGCTACATCCCATTTCCCATTGACAACTTGCTCTACATTGCATTTGAGTTTAAGGGTATAAACAAATCAAATCCTGTATCTCAAAGTTTATTTTCTAGAATCACTCTCAGGACCATTTTCTGTATTGATCATTCTTCAGTAAAGAAAAAAACTATAGGGACACCTGGGTGGCTCAGTTGGTTAAGCAGCTGCCTACGGCTCAGGTCATGATCCCAGTGTCCTGGGATCGAGTCCCGCATCGGGCTCCTTGCTCAGCAGGGAGCTTGCTTCCTCCTCTCTCTCTGCCTGCCACTCTGTCTGCCTGTGCTCACTCTTTCTGATAAATAAATAAAATCTTTAAAAAAAAAAAAAGAAAAAAACTATAGCAGTTATCTTAACTAAGAAAATTTATATAAAGAGTTACTGGAGGGCTCCTGGGTGACCTAGTTGATTAAGTGTCTGACTCTTGATTTTAGCTCAGGTCATGATCTCAGGGTTGTGAGATTAAGCCCCACATCCAGCTCTGTGATGGGCCTAGAGCCTGCTAGGGATACTCTCACCCCCTCTCCCTCTGCCCACACCCCCCACACACACCTTGTGCACGCTCTCTCTCTCAATAAATAAATGGGACAAAGCCCACACTTAAAAAAAAAAAATATTGGAGATATTCCAGGCATTGAAGAATTGAAAAGAGAAAGTAGAACAAAGAAGTAGTAATTGCAAGAAGTAGATGGGGAAATAAAAGGTCAGGGTTGAGAATGGCTGGAGCCTCAGTTTCTCCTCCGTGGGCCCCTGCCGTGTTGGGACTTAGACCTCCGAGGAGGGTTGCTGCCTAGCTGGTACTGGTGTCTCTGAGGAGCGTGATGAGGCTAGTTCTGGGAATATGGAAAGGAGTCCAGAGCTGGAACAAACTGCTTGCTGCTGCTGGCATGAAGAACTGTTGCCTGGGTGACTCGGATAGAAACAGGAAGCGAACAGGAAGGAGCCGTCCCTTCTCCCTTCCTCCTGCCTCTGATCTCCCACTATTGGCAGAACCTGACAGAGAGCCAGGCTGGCAATGGGAAAATGGGAAGCGCAGAGACCCAACCTCAGCCCTATAAAACAGGGCAGAGGTGGGTGACTTTGCTGGGGAGGAACGGTTTCTTCACAACTGGCCCAGTTAGCCAAGCAGTGCTCATTGACACGCAGAAGGATGAGGGAGAAGCAGGATTTCACAGATTTCTAGCATTAGTAACTGAATGACTGTTGGAGAAAGAGGTAGAATAAATGTGGAGTGGGCAGTTGGAAAGGAGCTAGTTGGTAGCATGTGAAAAGATCTGCTGGAGTTGATAAATTTAGATTGAGAAGCCTGGAGTCTAATATAGTACAATTCAAAGTAGTCTTTGGATTCGCTGGTCTGCAGTTTAAAAGAATTGCAGTAAAATAAACATAAAATACATCATTTTAATCATTTTTATAATTGCAATTTTATATATATCTACTATTTTACCATATTTATTATATTTACCATAAAAATTACCATTGTAAGCATGTTTAAATGTTCTGTGGCATTAAGTGTATTTGCATTGTTTTGCAACTATCACCACCATCGATCTCCAGATTTTTTCCATCATCCCAAGCTGAAACTCTGTGCCCAATGAACAGTAACTTCCCCGGGGCGCCTGGGTGGCTCAGTCAGTTAAACATCTGCCTTCGGCTGAGGTCACCATCCCAGGGATCAAGTTCCGCATCAGGATCCCTGCTCTGCAGGAAACCTGCTTCTCCCTCTGCCTGCGGCTCCCCCGGCTTGTGCTCTCTCTGATTATCAGATTCTTTATCAGAATCTGATTTAAAAAATGAAACAGAACAGTAAGTTCCCATTCCCCTATCCCCCCAAAGCCCTGGTCATCACTCTACCACTCTAGACTCTGTGAGTTTGACTTCTAGCAACCTCAGCTAAATGGAATCATGCATTACTTGTCCGTTTGTGTCTGGCTTATGTCAGTCAGCATAAATACCTGCAGGGTGCAGGACACGTGGGTGGCTCAGTCTGTTAAGTGTCTGCCTTCGGCTCTGGTCATGATCCCAACATCCTGGGATTGAGTCCCACGTCAGGCTCCTTGCTTGGCAGGGAGCCTGCTTCTCCCTCTGCCTCTGCCTCTGCCTGCTACTCTGCCTGTCTGTGCTCACTCTCTCTCTGACAAATAAATAAATAAAATATTAAAAATAAAATACCTACAAAGTTTCACTCCTGTTGTACCCTGTATTGTTTGTTTGTTTGTTTTTTAAAGACCCCATTTATTTATTTATTTGACAGAGATCACAAGTAGACAGAGAGGCAGGCAGAGAGAGAGGAGGAGGCAGACTTCCTGCCGAGCAGAGAGCCCGATGCGGAGTTCGGAGTTCGATCCCAGGACCCTGGGATCATGACCCGAGCCAAAGGCAGAGGCTTTAACCCACTGAGCCACCCAGGCGCCCCTGTACCCTGTATTGTAATCTCATTCTTTTTTAAAGCTGAAAAACATTTCATTTTGTGCAGTTTGGGCTTTTTTTTTTTTTAGATTTTATTTATTTACCTGACAGAGAGAGAGAGCACAGGTAGGCAGAGAGGCAGGCAGAGAGAGAGGAGGAAGCAGGCTCCCCGCTGAGCAGAGAGCCCAATGCTCCATCCCAGGACCCCGAGATCATGACCTGAGCCGAAGGCAAAGGCCTCAACCCACTGAGCCACCCAGGCACCCCTGGGCTTTTTTTTTTTTTTTAAGATTTTATTTATTTATTTGACAGAGAGATCACAAGTAGGCAGAGAGGCAGTCAGAGAGACAGGGAAGCAGGCTCCCTGCTGAGATCATGCCCTGGGCCAAAGGCAGAGGCTTAACCCACTGAGACACTCCGATGCCCCTCATGGAGCCTACTTTTTAAAAATAAAAATAAATAAATAAATAAACAAAAATAAATAAAAATGCATGTAAAATCCCAAATTGCTGGGGCGCCTGGGTGGCTCAGTTCTGATTGTAGTGAATTTCACGACACTTTCTTTTCTTTTTTGTATCTAATTTAAAATGATTTTCTTTCTTTTTTAAAGATTTTTTTAAAAATTTTATTTATTTATTTGACAGACAGAGATCACAAGCAGACAGAGAGGCAGGCAGAGAGAGAGGAAGAAGCAGACTCCCCGAGGAGCAGAGAGCCCGACATGGGGCTCGATCCCAGGATCCTGGGATCGTGACCTGAGCCGAAGGCGGAGGCTTTAACCCACTGAGCCACCCAGGCGCCCCTAAGATTTTATTTTATTTTATTATTATTTTTTTTAAGATTTTATTTATTTGACAGAGATCACAAGTAGGCAGAGAGGCAGGCAGAGAGGGAGAGAGGAGGAAGGAAGCTCACCGCCAAGCAGAGAGCCCAATGCGGGGCTCGATCCCAGGACCCTGAGATCATGACCCGAGCGGAAGGCAGAGGCTTTAACCCACTGAGCCACCCAGGCGCCCCTAAGATTTTATTTTTAAGTAATCTCTTTACACAACATGGGGTTCGAACTTGCAACACTGAAATCAAGAGTTGCACGCTCCACTGACTTAGCCAAGCCAGGCACCCCTAAAATGATTTTCTAATCAATCTCTTTTTCTCCCAAATATCTCTACCAAAAGTAAATCTTTGAATTGGACTTCTTAATAAGTTTAAAAAAAGGAAAATTATGACTCAGATGCAGATATGAAATATATACATGTCAAAGATTTAATTTAACTCATTAATTAATGAAGGAACTAGAAAAGATGTTACAGTCAGTTTAAAGGGAAACCCAAAGACCAAACAAATATCTAAGCCCATCAAAAATGTTGACATATGGGGCACCTGGGTGGCACAGTCTGTTAAGTGTCGGACTCCTGGTTTCAGCTCACGTTATGATCTCAGTGTCATGAGATCGAGCTCTGAGTGGGGCTCTGTACTCAGCTTGGAGTCTGCCTGAGACTCTCTCTCCCTCTCCCTCTGACCCTCCCCACCCTCTCTAAAATCAATCAATCAATCAACCAATCCTTTAAAAAATGTTGAAATAGGGACGCCTGGGTGGCTCAGTTGGTTAAGCGGCTGCCTTCGGCTCAGGTCATGATCCCAGCGTCCTGAGATTGAGTCCCACATTGGGCTCCTTGCTCGGCAGGGAGCCTGCTTCTTCCTCTCCCCCTGCCTCTCTGTCTGCCTGTGCTCACTCTCTCTCTCTAACAACAACAACAAAAAAATTTTTTTTTAAATGTTGAAATAAATTTTCTCAATAGACACAAAGCTGGCTTATTGAGGGCTTTTGGGGGCAGGGTTGTCAATAGAAGCTTCCCCTGAGAGCATTTATTTGCACATCTAAAGACAATAAGTGTTTGCATTACTGTTAGTTTTCTACAAATTAACCTGTATCTCTTCAGCGTAGTGAAAGTGCTCAAAGACTATAAAAGGCACCAACCCTATAGAATCTGATAAGTGGGAAGGGTATGCTTAGAACAATGTGCTTTTCCATTTCCTGATAATCTTTTGGTCCACCTAGAAGTGTCCTACTGTAGGCCTCCTCCCTTGTTGCAAGATAGTAAAGAAATTTTGATGTATGCTCACAACAAAATCATCTGAAATTTTTTCTTTTTAAAAAAATTTTTTTCAAAAGTCTATTTATTTTAAAGAGAGAGAGCTTGGAGGGGAGGGGCAGAGGGAGGGAGAGACTCACAAGTGATGCCCCACTGAGCGCAGAGATAATGACTTTAGCCTAAATCAAGAGTGGGACACTTAACCCACTGAGCCACCCAGGCGCCCCTGAAAATTTTTCTTAAACATTTGGCCTTTTTTTTTTTTTTTAAGATTTTTGTTTATTTATTTGACAGAGAGAGACACAGCAAGAGAGGGAACACAAGCAGGGGAGTGGGAGAAGGAGAAGCAGGCTTCCTGCGGAGCAAGGAGCCTGATGCAGGGCTCGATCTCAGGACCCTGGGATCATGACCTGAGCTGAAGGCAGCTGAGCCACCCAGGTGTCCCCAAACACTTGGCTTTAACATTGGTTGCTGATGTGGGAAAGTAAGGTGGAAGTCTTGAATGTAAACAATTTTCACTGAATTCTTGTGTTTTTCATATGGCTCCCCTATTCTTGACTAGACAAGGTACCTTCTACTTTATTCTTTCCAGGGAATCAATCCTAAATCTTCTGCAGAGGCCGAAGGAGCCGTCCCTTGGCAGCTAGGGAGGAAATCTGGTGGTTTAACTGCTTTTGAAATTGGCTTTTAACCAATTCTTCTTCTCTTAGTCCCAACTTTACTGCTGCTTCTTGAGTACCTGGTGCTGCCAAGTCTTGAGCCTTTTGGTGGTCCTCTCGGGCAAACCAGGCTTGCTCCTGGCCTGACTTTTGATAGATGAGGAGTCTGCTAAATCAGTTCCCAGTCTCCTTCTGTCTTCCAGCTTCCAAAATGTTAGTGATTTATCTCCTGTTCTCTAAGAGACTGACTGTCCAACAGACACTAGCCAAACTATGTATGACAATAGAACGCTGACCTGTAACTTCTACCGCAACCAGCCTGGGAAGCCAAAACACAGCCTCTGAGGCAAACAGCCCAGAATGGTTAGAACCTGTTGGTGAGTCAGCTTTCTTACGTTTCACTCCCACTTCCAACACAGGACCAAACCGAGACAGCCGAGAAGCCTGGCTTCTAGTTAGCCCGTCTCCAGCTTCCCCTCAAGGATGACTGCCAGTCAGAGCATTTTCTGAAGCCGTCCTCGTTTTCACTGTAAAACTCTCACACTCGTCTTTCTGCCTTGGAGTCTTTGCCAAACCCGAGGGATGGTGGCCGACTCCTGGCTGTGTTGGCTCTCATTTTGGTGGTCTCTTTCTATATCTTTTTTGCCTTGAGATTTTGTGGGGTTTTTTTTTTTTCCCATTTTTAAAGAGAGATTGCAGTAGGAAGTGGAGTTACGTGTGGTTCAATCCATCATCTTTAACCATCTTTATCCATCTCGTGCTTCTTGCTCTGTGACTTAGATGATGGCAATCTACCCTTTACCCTCCAGCTCCAGAAGGCTGGCAAATAACCTTTGCTTTTCCTCTTGCAAACATGGATACAAAAACACATATTCACATTCCTCCAAAGAATTTACTGGAGCAAAAACATTGGAGAATGATAGACTTTACTGAACCTTGCCTATGAGAGACAGAAGATGAGGTTACATTACATGTATACATGCCACACCAAAGAACTTCAACTCAACTCCCCAAGCACTTTAAACATTTCTTACTCCCCGAAAAGTCTCTCCTCTGAGATATCTTTCTCTTTCTCCCAGGTAGTTTGGAGCTGACTCCTCTCTTTATCTCTGACTGGTCTCCTGAATATTCTAATTTCTTATGCTTTTACCCTGCAAAGGAATTCAGCTTAACACCCGGGTATGCTTACTACTCACTACAAAAGTTAGCGCATCTCCAGCTTCCCCTCAAGGATGACTGCCAGTCAGAGCATTTTCTGAAGCCGTCCTCGTTTTCACTGTAAAAACTGACTCACCAGCCTTTCAACCTCTGTTGGGTGAACTTGTCCCAGGGTAGGGAGAGTCTCACCCTCATTCTCAGGGGACTTCATGAGTTTCTTTTTTTCCAAGAAGATGTTTTGCTCCCCTTTTCAGGAGAGAGAGAAAAGTTCTGTATCTCTCTAAACCACAAAAAAAGGATATCTTTTCTCATTTGCTAACAAATAATCTTTTTTCTCTTTCCAGCTAGCTTATACACTTCTTGAGTGGATAGCAATGTAGTGTTTACAATCTGTAGGATAACTAATGTTACAAAAGTTTATAGAAAGGAACAGTGGGTGGAATGGATGGACAGAATTTTGAGGGAAGGAAATAGGACTTTCAGGAAAGGCCTATTTAGTGGTTCCTCTAAGCTTTGGCTTTGACTTTTATCTTCAAGACACTAAACAAATCCAATAAAGTAGTGTTTTCACTTTTCACTTGCTTGTTTGTTCATCCATTTTAAAAATATTTATTTATTTATTTTAGAGTGAGACAGAGTGTGCACACATTGTGGGGGAGGGGCAGAGGGAGAGAGAATCTTAAGCAGATGCCCCGCTGAGCACAGAACCCAAGGCAGGGAGGGCTCTGTCTCATGACCATGAGACCAGAACCGGAGGTGAAATCAAGAGTCAGACACTTAACTGACTGAGCCACCCAGGTGCCCCTTTAATATTTTAGTTTTAAGTAATCTCTACATCCAATATGGGGCTTGCACTCACAACTCCAAAATCAAGAGGTGAATGCTCCACTGACTGAGCCAGGCAGGCAACCTATGTATTTAACAGTTTTTAGTTGACTTGTGTAGTGTGCATTATCATTAATACCTTTCGTTTCATATATCAGCTAGGGATTGGATTTTACTGCCAATAACAAAGACTATGGTGACTTAAGAATTAGTTTTTTTTCTAATATAAAGAGGTTGGTAATTGAGGGTTGATACGGAAACCACAGGAGGAAGGCATCGAGGATCTAGTCTTCTGTCTCTCCACTCCACCTTCCTAGGCACCTGGCTTCCATCTTCAAAGTGCCACTGTGGTGGAGAGCTGTGGGGAGCTCCAGCCATCAAGTCCTAGTCTTAGCAAGAAATAGGTGGGAGGGTAACAACAAACAGGCAAAAAAGGCTTCTGGCAGTTGTCTGCCCTCTTTTAAAGAAACACTGAGAGTCCAGTGCAAAAGCTTTTCTTTATAACTCTTTGGCTAGAACTTAATCAGATGACCATACCTATTACCAATGGAGGAAAAAAAAAAAAACCCACACCAACTTTTGAATGAATCCAATTTAAATGTATTTTTTAAATGCAATTTTGAATGTATTTGAACAATGTCCCTAAGCAGAGGGGAGAATGGAGATAGTGGGTAGGCCACTAACACTTCCTGCCATAATTCTTGAATTCTCTGTATAAGACATCCCAGTGTCAACATTAACAACATTAAGTTGTCCTCAAAATCAATGAATAAGTTAATAAAGCATTTTTAGACAAAGCAAGCAGTTCATGGCACAATATATTTTTTTAAGATTTTATTTATTTATTTGACAGAGAGAGAGATCACAAGTAGGCAGAGAGGCAGGCAGAGAGAAAGGGGGAAGCAGGCTCCCCGATGAGCAGAGAGGCCTGATGCAGGGTCTGATCCCAGGACCCTGGGACCACGACCTGAGCCGAAGGCAGAGGCTTTAACCCACTAAGACACTCAGGTGCCCTGATGGCACAATATTTTAAAATGAATTGGCTTTAATTCTAGAACAATTTTAGGTTTATAGAAAATTTGAACAGAAAGTAAAGAGAGCTCCGGTATGCTACTTTCCCTACCCCAATACACACATACACATACAGTTTTCCCTATTAAATCTTGCACCTTGTGGTACATTTGTTAGAATTGATGAACCAATATCGATACATTATGACCAACTAAAGGGCATAGTTTATTTTAGGGTTTTCTCTTTGTGTTGCACAATTCTATGGGTTTTGTTCCATGCATAATGTCATGCCTCCATTACAGTGTCACAGAAAATAGGTTCACTGCCCTAAAAAATCCTCTGTACTCCACCTGTGCACCTCTCCTTTCCTCCCCAGGATCTCCTAGCAAGCACTAAGCTTTCTTTTTCTCCCTTCCTTCCTTCCTTCCTCCTTCCCTCCCTTCCTTCCTTCCTCTCTATCAAGAGAAAGAGCAAGTATGCAAAGGGTGTGTGTAGTGGCATAGGGAGAGGGAGAGAGAAAATCTCAAATAGGCCCCACACTCAGTGCTCAGTGCAGAGCTTGATTCAGGGCTCGATCCCAGGACCTGATCATGAGCTGAGCCAAAATGAAGAGTCAGACACTTAACCGACTGAACCACCCAGGTGCCCCACCGATCCTTTTACTGCTGCTTTTCCAGAATGTCATGTAGTTGGAAACATACAGTATGTACTCTTCTCAGAATGGCTTCTTTCACTTAGCAATATGCATTTAAGATTCCTCTATGTCCTTTTATGGTTTGATAGTTCATTTTTTTCTATTGCTGAAATATATCCCATTGTATGGATGTGCCACAGTTTGATTATATATTCACGTATTAAAGAACATCTGGGTTGCTTTCAATTTATGACTGAAGCCTCTATAAACATTTGTGTGTAGGCTTTTTTTAAAAAATAGATTTTTGTGTATTTATTTTTCAGAGAGAGAGTGCACAAACAGGGAGAGTTGTAGGCAGAGAGAGAGAAGCAGGCTCCCCAGTGAGCAAGGAGCCCAATGCGGGACTCAATCCCAGGACCCTGAGATCATGATCTGAGCCCATGATCTGGGTCACCCAGGCATCCCTGAACATCTTTTCATATGCTTATTTGGATAGCCTATATCTTCTTTTTTTTTTTTTTTTTTTTTTTTTTTGATGGAGAGAGAGATCACAAGTAGGCAGAGAGGCGGGCAGAAAGAGAGAGGGGAAGTAGGCTCCCAGCTGAGCAGAGAGCCCAATGCAGGTCTCGATCCCAGGACCCTGGGTGGAAGGCAGAGGCTTAACCCACCGAGCCACCCAGGCACCCCTAGCCTATATCTTCTTCAGTGAGATGTCTATTCAGATCTTTTGCTCACTTTTTAATTGGGTGTTGAGTTTCAAAAGTTCATTGTATATTCTGCATAGGAATCCTGTATTAGATTAGTATTTGCAGATTTTTTTTTTTTTTGGTGTTTCAGGATGGAGTATTAAAACGCAGGGGGTTAATCCTCTACATCTGCCATAAATTTCTGCCGTATGGGTACTTACCTAATGGAACTTAGAACCTCTTTTCCTATACAGGAGGCAGTATAATACAAAGAATGAGGGCAATAAGCTTTGCAAGAAGACAAGAAGATAGGGGCACCTGAGTGGCTCAGTCGCTAAGCGTCTGCGTTCAGCTTAGGTCATGATCCCAGGGTCCTGAGATCAAGTCCCATATCGGGCTCCCTACTCAGTGGGAAGCTGCTTCTCCCTTTCCCACTCCCCCTGCTTGTGTTCTCTCTCCCCGTCACTCTGTCAAATAAATAAAATCTTAAAAAAAGAAAAGAAGACAAGAAGATAGACTGAGGTTTGATTCTCAGCTCTAACGCTTCCTTGCTACTACCTTGAGAGATTTATTTAACCTTTCCCCATTTTATGTAAAATGTCACTGCTAATAGTACTGCTTCAGCAGTTTGTTTTGAGGATTAAGTGAGATAAAATACATAAAATAATCTCCCAGCACTTGGTGTGTACATAGTCAACAAATGGCAACTATTACTATACCTTATATTCTTTATGCTCATCTCTTTTCTCCTTCTGTTACACTTTCTATTGACAGAGTAACAATACATCGCACACATTAGCCTCTTGACATATAATAGTTGCTGATAAAGACTAGTTGAGTGAATAATTTTTAAATATAAACATAAGGTATTGTGGTTATTGTTACAAAAGATGGCATAATTATTACAATGGCAATAGTACAAAATACACTGCTAATCAGGAATACAATATTTAAACAAGTGTCTCTCCCATTTACCTTTATCATTTAACAGTTAAGATAATTAGTGCAGGAGAGTAACATGAGCTAATTAGTAATAACAATTAGATGTTCCATATTGCATTTGTGAGGATTCCAGAGGCTTCTTCTGTTAAGACCAAAACCACCACAAATAAAAATACCACCCACGAAACAAAAACAAAACACCCCTTTTCTGAAGAGACGTTAAGCCTTTCCAATCTTAACTGATCCTTTGTTCAGCAGTGGGGAAACTGGGGAGGGCACAGATGCCCCAGCAGCTTCCGTACAACATGGCGTCGCCCATCTGTACACCCCGGCTGGGTTTACGTCCTCTTAGTCTGTCGCAGGACCGGAAGTGGTTTCGGCCCTAGTGGATCCGGGTGGGTGCGCGCAGGTGGCCGAGGAGGGTTCCAGTTCTTCAGCGTGAGGTGCCGCAGGTGTTCGGGTTAGGTCCCGGGTTGCAGGTAAGTGAGAACAAGGGATCCGCGGGGCCTTTCACCCGCCTTGTGCTAAGGAAGGAGGTGGATTCCAGTGCGGATTGAGGAGAAGCGTTGTGCAGCTGGAGATGTCACTGCGTGTGGGGGCGACTTATTGCGGGGACCCCGCCGTCCCCGAGCGACTTGGCCCAGCCCTTGTTCCCCTCCCCGGTTGCGGCCTCCTCGTCCCCCAGCCCCACCGCGGCTCAGCACCCAGGTGTGCGATGAGGGCTCTCGCCCCGGCACGCGGCCCACCACGCGCTCCCCGGGCCCCTTCGTCTCTCTCTAGGAGCACCTCCCAAACCTTCGTGGCCTCTAGACCCCGTCAGCTCAAAAGGAGGCACCGCCCACAGCACCTGGCAACTCCTAGGGCGCTGCGTGTTGCACACGGCCGCAGTTACAGTTCCCTCCCCTCCATTCGTGGGGACCTGCTCCCGCCCCCAGTGTTACCACCCCTTTCCTCCCAGACCACACCCGCTGCTCTGGGCCTTGCTGGAAGCCAGCTCCTTCTCTTTCCGCATCCCTGGGATGGAGACTCGAACCCTAGTGATGCCTACGAAATTGATCCTTGTTCATTAACATATGAGGAAACCCGACCCTTTGTAATCTTTTGATATACTGATGGGACGCAAACTCTCTTAGATACCCGCTCCTTGAGAACACTACATTATTTATACCATTTTTTAAAGTTTTTTTTTTTTTTTTTTAAAGATGCCTACACCCAACGTGGGGCTCCAGCTCACAACCCCGAGATCGAGAGTCGCATGCTCCACCGCCTGAGCCAGCCAGGCGCCCCATACCGTATTTTTTTAGTTCTAGTACATGGATAGAAGGAACTGCATGGGAATATTTTGTTTATTATCAGAATTAGGAAGTGTGGGAGAAAAGCGGCTTAATAGGAAAGAATGATTCGTTTTGGTCAGGCTGAGCTGGTTCTAAAAATGTATTCTTTTATATTTAATTTTTTATTTTTTTTTTTAGTATTTTATTAAAAATTTTTTTAAAGATTTTATTTATTTATTTGTTAGAGAGAGAGAACGAGCACAGGCAGAGTGGCAGGCAGAGGCAGAGGGAGAAGCAGGCTCCCTGCCAAGCAAGGAGCCCGATGTGGGACTCCATCCCAGGATGCTGGGATCATGACCTGAGCCGAAGGCAGCCGCTTAACCAACTGAGCCACCCAGGCGTCCCTTTTATTTAATTATTTGACAGACAGAGATCACAAGCAGGCAGGGAGACAGAGAGAGAGGAGGAAGCAGGCTCCCCGGTGAGCAGAGAGCCCAACTCGGGGCTCTATCCCAGGACCCTGGGATCATGACCTGAGCGGAAGGCAGAGGCTTTAACCCACTGAGCCACCCAGGCACCCCTATTTAATTTTTTAAATTAATTTATTTATTTGAGAGAGAGTGAGAGCAGAAGCAGGGGGAACAGCAGAGGGATTGAGCAGGGCTCAATCCCTGGACCCTGGAATCATAACTTGAGCCTAGGCAGATGCTAAACTCACTGAGCCACCCAGGCGCCCTATCTTTTATACTTATTTTAGTTGTCGTTCATGTATACAGCCTTAAAAAAAAAATCATGTACGAAATTTAAACAAAATGGATGCTGTTTGATCTCTCTACACCTCCATCTTTACTCTGTTAGCCCTAAAGTAAGACCTGTTACCAGTTGGGGATGTGTTTTTCTACTTCTCTTTCTTAACATTTATCAACAAGTATTCACATAAGTTACATGTATGTAAGATGTAAGATTTCGTGTTAAATTTCTACTAATACATATTTTACAAATATGGCATAATGTACCTATTCAGCAGCTTGACTTTTTATACTTAAAAATGGGTCTTGGAACTTTTTCTTTGTTCATATGTATATAGAGATCTACCTTATTCTTTCTACTTGCTCTGTAAATTCCACGGTTTATTAAGATTTCATAGTATTCGAGATTCCACAGATTGCTTACAGTTAGACAGAGCGTGGCAGAGAACATCCTTCCACATGTGTCTGTGTGCCCATGTGGACATTTCCAACCTGCAGTTTGAATTGCTGGGTGGGGTGGTGTGGACATTTAATGGCAAACTGCCCACCCACAGTGTATAATAATGTCTATTTCTCTAGCTCTCTTAAACATTTGATGCTATTAATCCTTTTCATTTTTGCCAATCTGATGGGTGAAAAATGATCAGTGTTTTAATTTGCATTTCCCTAGTTGCTAGTGAGATTGGGCATCTTTTCGTGATTGTTGGCTGTTGGTATTTCCTCTTTTGAGAAATGTCTCCTTTTTTTTTTTAAGATTTTATTTATTTGACAGATATCACAAGTAGGCAGAGAGGCAGGCAGAGAGAGAGGGAAGCAGGCTCCCCGCTAAGCAGAGATCCCGATGCGGGACTCGATCCGAGGACCCTGAGATCATGACCTGAGCCAAAGGCAGCGACTTAACCCACTGAGCCACCCAGGCGCCCCGAGAAATGTCTCCTTTTAATTGGGCTGTTTTTTTTTTTCTTTTAAGATTTTATTTATTTATTTATTTGTCAGAGAGACAGAGCAAGAAAGCACACAAGCAGGCAGAGAGGCAGGCAGAGGTGGAGAAAGAGGCAGGCTCTCTGCCAAGCAAGGAGCCCGATGCCAGACTCTATCCCAGAATCCTGGGATCATGACCTGAGCCGAAGGCAGCTGCTTAACCCGCTGAGCCACCCAGGCGTCCCTAATTGGGCTGTTTTTTAATATGTAGTAGTCTTTTATGTATTCTGGATATTAATTTTTTGTCATTTATATTTGCTTTAAGTATTTAGTCCCAACTTAGTGCTTTTTAAAGTTGATGCTTATCTTTTTTTTTTTTTAAGATTTTATTTATTTATTTGATAGAGATCACAAGTAGGCAGAGAGGCAGAGAGAGAGAGGAGGAAGCAGGCTGTCCGCAGAGCAGAGAGCCGGATGTGGGGCTCGATCCCACGACCCTGGGATCATGACCCGAGCTGAAGGCAGCGGCTTTAACCCGCTGAGCCACCCAGGCACCCCTGATGCTTATCTTTTAACTACACGGCATCTTTGTCAAACCATAGTTTTAAATTTTACATTTAAATGTATCAGTTTTTTACTCTGTGTATTTTGTATTTTGTGGCTGTCATTCCGTCCCAGAGTGGTTCTCCAGTGCTAGATATTTTGCCCTTCAAGGGCTGTTTGGCAACGTGAGGAGACATTTTTTGGTTGTCTAACTGGGGTTGTGGAATGACAGGCATCTACTGGGTGGGAACCAGGGATGCCGCTAAACATCCTACAGTGCATAGGAATGTCCTCCACAACAAAGAATTTTTCTGGACTAAAAAGTCAGTAGTGCTGATGTGGAAAAACCCTGTTATACCCTAAGGGTTTTCTCTTATGACTGTCTTTTCTCCTGTAGATTCTTACATGTTTGAGTTTTTCATCAGTTCCTCTGGATGTGTGTGAGTGTGTGAGTGAATGGTGTGTGCATAGTTACTGTTTTCCCAACAGTGTCACTCTGAATATTAAATACATTCTTTTTTTTTTTTTTTTTTTTTTGATAGAGAGAGAGCGAGCACAGGCAGACAGAGAGGCAGGCACAGGCAGAGGGAGAAGCAGGCTCCCTGCCAAGCAAGGAGCCCGATGTGGGACTCGATCCCAGGACGCTGGGATCATGACCTGAGCCAAAGGCAGCTGCTTAACCAACTGAGCCACCCAGGTGTCCCTATTAAATACATTCTTGACACATTAATCTGAAATGCCACATTTATCATTCACCACTTTCTCACACACACAGTTTCTGGACTCCTCTATTCTGTGGCCTAATTTTCTGTTTTGCTGGACCAATACCACAATATCTTATGTTAAATATATGTTTTATTTGATATTTAGTAGGATAAATACTCCCTTATGATTATTACTGTTATTGCTTTATTGAAAATTGTATATTTTTTCAGCTCACATAGTCATTTTAAAACTATTTTGGGGGACACCTGGGTGGCTCATTTGGTTAGGCTGCTGCCTTCCGCTCAGGTCACGATCCCAGAGTCCTGGGATCGAGTCCTGCAAGGGGCTCCTTGCTCAGCAGGAACCCTGCTTCTCCCTCTGTCTGCTCTGCCTACTGCTCTCCCTGCTTGTGCATGCTCTCTCTCTCTTTGACAAATAAGTAAAATCTTTTTAAAAAACAAACTATTTTGGGGCTAATCTTAGTTTCTTTTCCAGATTTTTAGAATTAGCTTCGCAAGTAGTTTTTTTAAGTGGCTTTATGGAGATGTAATTTACATAACTCGTTGTTTAAAGTGTACAATTCAGTGGTTTTTTAGTGTATTCACAGTTGTGCATCCGTTACCACAATCTAATTTTAGAACATTTTCGTCACCCCAAAAAGAAACCCATGCCAGTTAGCAGTCATTCCCCACCCCACTCCCCAGTACCCAAGCCCTAGGTAGCCCCTAATCTTTCTGCCTTTATAGATCGGAATCTTTTATATAAATGCAATCATACAATTTGTGATATTTTGTGACAGGTTTCTTTCACTCAGCATAATGGTTTTTTTTTTTTTAAGATTTTATTTATTTATTTGACAGAGAGAAATCACAAGTAGGCAGAGAGGCAGGCAGAGAGAGAGAGGAGGAAGCAGGCTCCCTGCCACGCAGAGAGCCCGATGTGGGACTCAATCCCAGGACCCTGAGGTCATGACCTGAGCCGAAGGCAAAGGCTTAACCCACTGAGCCACCCAGGCGCCCTCAGCATAATGTTTTTAAGTTTCATCTATGTTGTTGAATGTATCAGTACTCATCTTTTTTTTTTTACTGCTGAACAGAATTCCATCCTTCCTTGTATTTGTTTCCTAGGGCTAGGGTAACAAAGTAACACAAACTGGGTGGCTTAAAATAACAGCAGTGTATTCTCTCCCTGTTCTGGAGGTGATAAAGTCCAAAATCAAGGTGTCAGCAGGGCTTTTCCATTCCTAATGGCTCTACAGGGGAATCCTTTCTTGTCTCTTAGCTTCTGGTGATTGTTGGCAGTCCTTGGCATATGCCAAAACTCCAGCCTCAGCCTTGATGCCGTAATTCTGTCTCTGGGAGCCTGTTTCTGTGTCGCTTCTCCCTTCATGGAAGGACACCATTTCTCTTGGATTAAAGGCCCACATTACTTAAAATGACCTCATTTTAACTTGATTATGTGAGCAAAGACCTAATTTTCAATAAGGTCACATTCACGGGTCCCAGGGATTAGGACTTCAACATCTCTTTTTTTTTTTAATTTTTTTATTTTGTTTATTCATTTGACAGACAGAGATCACAAGTAGGCAGAGAGGCAGGCAGAGAGAGAGGAGGAAGCAGGCTTCCCGCTGAGCGGAGAGCCCGATGTGGGGCTCGATCCCAGGACCCTGAGATCATGACCTGAGCCGAAGGCAGAGGCTTTAACCCACTGAGCCACCCAGGCGCCCTTAACATCTCTTTTTTGAGGACACAGTTCAACCCATAACCTTATGGATAGGGTACATTTTATGTATCCACTCGTCAGCTGAAGGACATATACATTGTTTCCACTTTTTGACTATTATGAATAATGGGGCTCAGAACTTTTGTTTGGACATGTTTTCATTCCCTTGGATATATACTTAGCAGTGGAATTGCTGGGTCATATGGCAACCCTATGTTTAATCATTTGAGGAACTGCCAGAGTGTTTTTCAAAGCAGCTGCACCATTTTACATTCCCACCAGCAATATGTGAGTTATAATTTCTCATTATTATTGCTAGCACTTATTATCTGTTTTTTAAATAAATTTTTATTTATTTATTTTTTAAAGATTTTATTTATCTATTTGACAGACAGAGATCTCAAGTAGGCAGAGAGGCAGGCAGAGAGAGAGGAGGAAGCAGGTTCCCTGCTGAGCAGAGAGCCCGATGTGGGGCTAGATCCCAGGACTCTGGGATCATGACCTGAGATGAAGGCAGAGGCTTTAACCCATTGAGCCACTCAGGTGCCCCTGTTTTGTTTTGTTTTTTTTTTAAATTAGAGCCTTCCTAGTAGGTGTGAAGTGGTATCTCATTGTCATTTTGATCTGTATTTCCCTAATAGCTTTTCATGTGCTTATTGGCCATAGGTATATCTTCTTTGAAGAAATGTCTGTTCAGATCCTTGCCTGTTTTCAACCAGTTTGCCTTTTTTAGTATTGAATTGTAAGAGTTCTTTATATATTCTACATACATGCTCTTAGCAAATATATGCTTTGGAAATATTTTCTCCCATCCTGGGATTGTCTTTTCATTCTCTTGATGGTCATTTCATTTTTAAAAAAGTTTTTTTTAATTAAGTTTACATTACATTTATATGTTATTTTGACTATTTCTGTAAAACAATCTCTTTATTAAAAAAATAGAGTAATTATAGTACCTATTGCAGAAGGTTGTTGAAAGGATTGAGTGAGTACTCAATATATGATTGTATATAATGGACGATACCTGGCGCATGCTGTATGCTCTGTGACAGCTGTGATCACCTCTCTCTGCTCTTCTAGTCTTCTGTGTCTCCAGTAAACTTTTCTATTTTTCTTCATATCAGTCTTGCACACTTCTTGTTGAGTTTATACCTAGGGGTGTGTGTGTGTGTGTGTGGTAGTTCCGTGTGTGGTTTTTATTTTTTAAAGATTATTTATTTATTTATTTGACAGACAGAGATCACAAGTAGGCAGAGGCAGGCAGAGAGAGGAAGAAGCAGGCTTCCCGCTGAGCAGAGAACCTGACTCGGGGCTCGATCCCAGGACCCTGGGATCATGACCTGAGCCGAAAGTAGAGGCTTTAACCCACTGAGCCACCCAGGCACCCCTGTGTGTGGTTTTTAAAAAGTGTATGTTGCTATTATGAGTGGGCTTTTCTTCATGTTTTTATAATGGTTTTGGAAAGCTCTTGATTTTATATATTCATCAAACTTTCAAAGTGATAAGTTGTGTAAGTTATAACTTGTTTACTTATCTGGTTGATTCCAGTGCAGTCATTCTGTTAGGAACCGTGGTTTGTTTTTTGTTTTTTTAAGATTTTTATTTATTTATTTGTCAGATAGAGAGCGCAGGAGTGAGCACAGGCAGACAGAGAGGCAGGCAGAGGCAGAGGGAGAAGCAGGCTCCCTGCCCAGCAAGGACCCGATGCGGGACTCCATCCCAGGACACTGGGATCACGACCTGAGCCGAAGGCAGCCGCTTAACCAACTGAGCCACCCAGGCGTCCCTAGGAACCGTGGTTTTTTTTTTCTTCTTCTTTTTCTTTTTATAAAGAAGAGCTACACCCAACGTTGACATCTCATGACCTAGGGAGTCGTGTGCTCTAGTGACCAAGCCAGCCAGGTGACCTCCCCTGCCCCACCCACCCCCACCCACCCCATGATTCTTTTTCATTCTGCCTCTTTCTGCCTTGATTTGGATCCTCTTCCCTTCCAGGCTCTATTATTGTGAGTCTTCCATTCCTCTTGCCTTGTTTTCCTCCAGTCTAGCCCCCACACAGCCACCATGGTGGTCTTTGAAGTCTGAGTCTGAGGCTGGCACTTCCCTTATAAGTCTATTATTGGCTGTCCATTAGGCCCCTCATGCCTCGCTCTAGATCTGCTGATTCCAGCACCATCTGTCTCTATTTTCTTGTATGCCCACTATGCTCTAGCTCAGCAGTGTCCAATAGATATATAATGTGAGCCCCATAAATACAGATTTCTAGTAGCCACATTAAAAATCTAAAGAGGGGTAATGTGGGTAGCTCAGTCGGTTAAGTGTCCAACTCTTGATTTCAGCTCAGGCCACGATCTTAGGGTTGTGAGATCAAGCTCCTTCTCAGGCTCTGCACTCAGTGGGGTGTCTGCTTGACTGAATCATGCAATTAAAAATGGTTAAAATGGTAAAATTTTGTGTTTTGTGTATTATACTAAAATAAAAGTCCACCTTAAAAATCAGTATGGAAATGATCAATAAGATACTTTCACATTTTTTCGTAGTAAGTCTGCAAAGTTACACTTACAGTACACATGACATTTGCTTGAACTTTCTCACCTATACTGTGGTGTTTCCTACCTTTTGTATCTTGTACGCGCTGTTCCCTCTGCCTGGTGTGCCCTTCTCCTGGCTGCCAGCACACCTGGATGACTTGCTCACCAGCTTCCCCCACACTCTGTCTTGGAGCGTTCCTGTTAGCAATACCCGGGTCCCTTCCTCTTTGCCAAACCCGGGCTCCCTCGGTGTTCTCTCACTGCCCTGCAACCTGTTCACTACAGGTGTTTCTCCTTCCCTGAATCCCAAATTTTTGAGAGCAGATTGTGCCTTTTAACTCTTTACCTGGAGTCTGACACAGTGGCGGGCTTATTACAAGAATTACATACATGTTTGCTGAATGCACCCTTTGGCTGGAAAAACACCCACACAAAACTTCTCCATGTAAGAATGAATTAATCTGTGTTTTGAATGTTGCCAAACATTCCCTCATGTGGAGGTACCCTGCTTGCTCCTTCTGGTTCCCTGTGAGGCCTTTCTCTTACGTGGACCACGCGTGACAAAGAGTATGTCAGGACCTTACTATATGCCTGGGAACTCCATATCTGAGGGAGCCCTTCTCAGTGGAAGCAAATCAATAATATTTTGTTTTTTAAGCGTTTTCTACTTTAATGTCACCTTATATAATGTTATGAAATATGGAGATAGTATGAGACGCAAAAATAAATGTAAAATATGAATTAAGACACGTGAGAAAATATAATTTTCTTTGAAAACAAAAATTCACTTATCTCTGCAAAATGATTTCTAAGTTGAGAGGGAATGCACAATCAAGATGCAGATTGGGGGGACGCCTGGGTGGCTCAGTTGGTTGAGCGGCTGCCTTCGGCTCAGGTCATGATCCCAGTGTCCTGGGATCGAGTCCCACATCGGGCTCCTTGCTCGACGGGGAGCCTGCTTCTCCCTCTGCCTCTGCCTGCCTCACTGTCTGCCTGTGCTCGCTCTCTAACTAATGAATAAATAAAATCTTAAAAAAATGCAGATTGGGGGGCGCCTGGGTGGCTCAATGGGTTAAGCCTCTGCCTTCGGCTCAGGTCATGCTCCCAGGGTCCTGGGATTGAGACCCGCATCGGGCTCTCTGCTCAGCAGGGAGCCTGCTTCTTCCTATCTCTGCCTGCCTCTCTGTCTACTTGTAATCTCTGTCTGTCAAATAAATAATAAATAAAATCTTAAAAAAAAAGATGCAGATTGGTCTCAAAGGATGAAACATTGGGCTGAAACAAACAAGAAATTTAAAAGAAAGAAATGTAAAGCTTTGGACTTAAGTGCAAAATATACATTGTAAATATATAAAATGGGGGACTCGATTTGGTATCAGTGAATTTCAATTGACCACAAGCTTTGTATGATCCAATGTTGGGTTTCTCTTCTACTCAAAAACAAGTAATTTCGTGCCACAATAATAAAATCTAGGGTGCAGATATTAGGAAGGAGTAGTACCAGTGTCATCCACACCAATTGGACCCTGTGTCAAGTACCGAATACTGACCTGAGTTCCACATTTTAAGAGATACACTGACAAAATCAGAAGCGTTTAGAAGGACCTGGCCACAATGGTGACCCTCCCAGGTCACAGGAAGGCTGCTTAGATTAAGAAGAATGTTCTACGGGAAGCCATAAAGGCTGTCTTTACATATCTCACAGGCTTTCAGGAAGGAGGAAACATTGTTGTCATTTCAGGGGCCAGACTAAACATCAAAGACATCCAAGAGAGCAATTTCTGAGGTGACTGGGTGGCCCAGTCAGTTAAGTGCCCAACTCTTGATTTCCGCTCCATCATGATTTTGGGATTGTGAGATTGAGCCCCATGTCCACCTCCATGCTGGGTGTGGAGCCTGCTTAATATGTTCTCTCTCCCTTTGCCCCCCCCCCCAAAACAAACAAAAAAAACTAAAAAGAGAGCTATTTATTTATTTATTTACCTCTTCTTCTTCTTTCGAGAGCGATTTCTAAGTAGGGAACTTTTGCAGAATGCAAGGACTTTTCAACAAAAACTGCTGTAAGTTTTTTACTTAAAGTAAGTTCATTACTTAAAGTAATGAACTCTCTTAAGAGTATTAGAGACCAGGTCATGCTCTGTCAGGATCACCACAGCAAGGATTCTTAACTTGTGCAGGAGCTGAATTCGGCTCCTGCATTTTCACTCTGTGATTCTTTGTTTTGCTTTAATTAGGAGTTCTGTGGTTTATAGAGCCCAGTAGCATTAAGAGCTGACATTTATGGAACCCTAATGTGCTAGTCAGTATGCTAAACCAAGTGTATTGATCACCTTACTTTTTAAGCCTCACAAGAGTCTACGGGGTCAATACTATCTTTCCCATTTTACCAATGAGGAAACAGAGACTTGGAGAAATTCAATGAATTGCCCAAGTTACATAGCTAGCAAGTGGCAGGGGCTGGATTTGAACCCAGGGTGTTTGACACTAGGGCCCTTGTCCTTATCCTCTGCCCTAGGCTGCTCCCTGAACAGCCTAACATATTTGTTTACTTCATATGTGATAAATCAAATGTGATTTATTTCAGGAATACAATCGTGTCTTAAGTGGGATATTTATGTTGAGTATCAGTAAAAAGCACCAATTTAAAAAGTGCTTTTCTAATTATCAAGAGATACACATACTTGGACAGAATTTGAAAAGTCAAAATTATGCTCCTACTACTATTAGGTAATCACTGTTTTCATTTTGATGTTCAGTTACTGGTACAATTTTAATTTTATTTTTTAAAAATATTTTATTTATTCATTAGAGAGAGAGAGTGCATAAGCAAAGGGAGCAGCAGAGGGAGAGGAGAAGCTGACTCCCTGCTGAGCAAGGAGCCTGGTAAAGGGCTTGATTCCAGGACCCTGGGATCATGACCTGAGCCAAGGGCAGCCACTTAACTGACTGAGCCACCCAGGCACCCCTACTATGTACAACAACAACAACAAAAATTAAAATGGCAGATTGTTTTTAGTCATGGAAAGTGGTGAAGCATTGAAAGCTTTGGATCCCAGAGCAAGCCCTTAGAGAGGTATCTTCATTTGTTTGGGCTGCTAGAGTAGAATGCCACAGACTGGGTGAATCATAAGAAACAGAGATGGATTTCTCCCAGTCTGGAGGCCGGAAGTCCAGGATGCCAGCATGGTTAGGTCCTGATGAGGGCCCTCTTTCAAAAGGCAGACCTCTGACTTCACATTGTAGCCTCACATGGCAGAGATCAGAGAGAGGCAAGCTTTTATAAGGGCACGAATCCCATCATGGGAGCTCCACCCTCATGACCTCACCTAACCCTAATCACCTTCCAGAGGCTCCCCCTTTTAACACCATCACACTCGGGGAGAGGATTTCAACGTATGAATTTTAGAGGGACACAGACTTTTAGTTTGTAATGCAAAATTCGATTTTCCTCATTTCTGGCCCAGCATTGAACCATATTGTTTTTACTGTTTTTTCTTATAAGCATCAAGGCTTATAAGGGGAAGAATACTTTTTTTTTAAAAGATTTTGTTTATTTAGGAAGAATACTTTTTTCATTGGAATAAACAGATTTTTATAATTGGGTGGTTAAAATAGAAACATTTATCATAAAATGTAACATCTTGGATTGAGTTTTATTCATTCGATGAGTATTTATTGTTATGAGCTCTGTGCTAGTTTCTGGGGATATGTAGTGTTGAAGGAGACAAGTAAGGTCCCTGTTTTCATGGAGTTTAAAATCCAGTGGGAAAGAGTCAATGAACCAACAGTTATTCATCAGACCAACGGGTAAACATCAGAAATATTGCTGATTTTTTTTTTTTTTTTACTATTGCTGAGTTTTGACAAATGTGCATACCTGTAAGCCAAGCTTCCATCAAAACTTGGAATATTACATACAATTCTAGAAAGTTCCCTCTTGCTTGAAATGCTCTTCCCTGGATTTTCATGACTGGCTCTTTTTTTGATACTCAGTGCTCAGCTTAAATCTATCTTCCCTGTAACCGCCCTCCCCCCACCCCAAGGCAGCTGCTGTTCAAATCTTTTTCTACTATAGATTAATTTTAGTTGTTCTAGAACTTTATGTAAATAGAACCATACAGTATCTCTTTTGTATCTGGCTTCTTTCACTCAGCCTAATGTTATTTAAGATTCATGCATGTATCTTTAGTCTTATGAATAAAGCTGTTACGAACATTCTTAAGTAAGTCTTTTCGTGGATAGATTTAATTTTATCCAGCTTGGGAACTCAGAGAATTGTACCAAATCTGATGACCTCTTATCTTCCCACTCTTCATTACATGGATGTTGAGTTTCTCAATCTAGCCTTCATGTCTCTGCTGTTTTCTATATCTTTCTGTGCTACCTTCTGAGTGAGTTTCTCAGATTTAGCCTCAATTCCCTAACACTCTCATCTCACTGTCTGATCTATTTAACCTATTGATTACTGAAATTTTAAAAAATTTTAACAAATATCTAGAATTTCTATTTTTTTGTTTTTTTCATGTTGATGTTTTAGATTTTATTTTCCTGGGATGCCTGGGTGGCTCAGTTGGTTGAGCAGCTGCCTTCGGTTCAGGTCATGATCCCAGAGTCCTGGGATCGAGTCCCGCATCGGGCTCCTTGCTTGGTGGGGAGTCTGCTTCTCCCTCTGCCTGCCTCTCTGTCTGCCTGTGCTCGTTTGCTCTCTCTCCCTCTCTCTCTGACAAAAAAATAAACAAAAATCTTTAAAAAAATAAAAAAATAAATAAAAAAAATAGATTTTATTTTCTTTAATTTCCCTGAGTGTTATTATTTTAAAGTTCCTTTCAGATCTCAGATAATGGATATTTTTGTTTGGTTCTTCTGTGAACTATTTTTTTATTGGCTTTAGGGTTTTTTATTTTGTTTATTTATTTATTTTTTATTCATTTATGATTGCTCTTCTAGGGACTGATGTTCTGTGGAGGTCCTGTCTGTTTCCTGTGTGTTGGAAACACACACACAAACACACACTCCAACAGAATGCACCAGTTCTAACCATTTTAGTTTTAGTTTCTTGGCTTAGGGTTTTCTTTCATGAGGTTAATGTGAACTTGGGCCCTGGATTGCTTCACAGTACTGGCTTGAGGATCTGCCCTCCCATGAGGATCTCTGTTCATATTCCCAGCCTTGGGCAGGTGGCTTACCTGGATGGTGGTGGGTGAGCGCTTTCAGTTCCTGTTCATGGACAAGGTAGCACTCTCCTGGGTCTCAGCTGTGCCCTGGGCTTGTGTCCTAGACTTCTGGTCATGCACTGGCAATATACCCCAGCACTGGGGCTGGTATGAGTTCTGGTCTCTGCCCATCTGTATCTCCCACCTGCTTCCATTTCTGGCACCTGATGATTTCCCTTTATTCTTTTTTTTTTTTTTAAGATTTTTGTTTATTTATTAGACAGAGATCACAAGTAGGCAGAGAGGCAGGCAGAGAAAGAGGAGGAAGGGAAGCAGGCTTCCTGCTGAGCAGAGAGCCGGGGGGCTCGATCCCGGGACCCTAGGATCATGACCTGAGCCGAAAGCAGAGGCTTTAACCCACTGAGCCACCCAGGAGCCCCTTCCCTTTATTCTTTTTGAGTTTAACTCTGTATTATACATGTATATTATAAATATGTAACAATATGTAATAAATATATATTTATGTATAATAAATAATATGTATTATTTAATATATATTTAAAAAGATAAATGTTTTCTATAGCATTTTGTATTGTTTCCAGGGGGAAAGGAAGGGTTTGTTTTTTTTTTAAACGTCTTCTCAGAGTATTTTAATTAGAAGTTTGTGCAAATTTTTTAATCTCATTAAGCCTTCAATAAAAGTACTGGAGAAAGTACGCATGAGTACTTAGCACAGTTTCTGCAATAAAGTAAATCTTTTTTTTTTTTTAAAGATTTTGTTTATTTATTTGACAGAGATCACAAGTAGGCAGAGAGGCAGGCAGAGAGAGAGAGGGAAGCAGGCTCCCCGCTGAGCAGAGAGCCGACATGGGGGCTCAGTCCCAGGACCCCGAGATCACGATCTGAGCCAAAGGCAGAGATTTTAACCCACTGAACCACCCAGGTGCCCCTAAAGTAAATCTTTTTAAAACAACACAGCCATTTTTTTGTTTTCATTAGCAGTGTAATAATTGTTGTGATTTCATTTTTCATCTCCAAAGCCAAATATCTCTGTGGGTATGACCGTAGCCCAGGGTTGTTGTAAATACTAAAGTATTTAAAAAAAAAACAGGGGGCGCCTGGGTGGCTCAGTGGGTTAAAGCCGCTGCCTTCGGCTCGGGTCATGATCCCAGGGTCCTAGGATCGAGCCCCGCATCGGGCTCTCTGCTCTGCGGACAGCCTGCTTCCTCCCCTCTCTCTCTGCCTCTCTGCCTACTTGTGATCTCTATCAAATAAATAAATAAAAATCTTAAAAAAAACAAAAACAAAAAAACAGTTGTTACTGAAGCGTTGAAAAATGATAAAAATAGTACACATTCAATGGGAAACTCTCAGCCATAGATAAGTGTAGGCAGGGTCTAGCAGATCGCTGTGTCTTTGGGCATTAGAGATTTTAGGCCAGAGCCCACAGATGGGTGGCACAGAGCCCAGAGTGTTTTTGTTTGGCTGGTACAGTGTTTTAAAAACTGTAAATTTGTTGCTAACACTTAAAATTTAGTGACATTTCGCATAAAATTTAGATATCTGACTTCTCTTGAATAATGGAGTTATCTAGATCATACTGGGCCTGCTTCCCAAACAGGATCAATCACCTTGTGCTGAATGGTGTCTGTCCCATGATTGCTCTCCGTGACTGAGGCCAAGGGCTGCTTACCCTTTATTGTTACATATTTTCTGCTGTTATTTAAGTAGTACAGAAATAGTACTATATATCCATTTCTCCATCAAAAATAGGAAAACAAAAGATAGATGGAGAAAACAATGTGTGATAAGAAAAATGGAAGAGAGACTATTGTGTGGAGTTTCCCTGACTAAAGCCATCTGCCATTCTTTTTTTTTTTTAATGATTTTATTTATTTATTTGTCAGATAGCATAGGAGCGAGCACAGGCAGACAGAGTGGCAGGCAGAGACAGAGGGAGAAGCAGGCTCACTGCTGAGCAAGGAGCCCGATGTGGGACTCGATCCCAGGACTCTGGGATCATGACCTGAGCCGAAGGCAGCCGCTTAACCAACTGAGCCACCCAGGCGTCCCATCTTTTTTTTTTTTTTTTAATTGCATGAAATACTAGAACATCAAACTGATTGCAGGGACCACCTAAGGGTAGTAGGATTATAATTAGTTAGGTTTTTTTTTTTTTAAGGTTTGATTTTTTTATTAGAGCACAAGCAGGGGGGGCGGCAGGCAGGAGGAGAGGGAGAAGCAGGCTCCCTGCTGAGCAAGGAGTAGGATGTGGGACTTGATATCAGGGCGCTGGGATTATGACCTGAGCCAAAGGCAGCCACTTAACTGGCTGGGCCACCCAGGCACTCATGATTTTTCAAATTCTATGTTCAGAAGCCCTTTTGTCACCAGATTAAGTGAGCGCTGGGCAGCTGGTAGAGGGCAGGGGAGTTTTCTCCAGTGGTAATGAAGATAGCGATAGATGGAGTACAGAATGTACAAAAGTGAGAAAAATAAATATCACTCCACATGGAAATTTGTAGCATTTTCTGTTAGTTTGTGGACACACAGATTATAAGTAGAACCCTTTTTAGGGGAAAACTTTTTAGGGGAAAACACTTTTTAGGGAAAAACTTTTTCCATCTGGGTTTAAAGCCTGTATGTAAATATATTGTTGCCACTTGTTTTGCAGATTGTGGGATTAGTGATATGCTTTCCTAAACAGCAAAAAAAGTTGAAGATGTCTAGATACTTAATGGCTTTGACAGTGACCACCCTCGTCGGTGTGGCCGTGGGGGGGTTTGTCCTGTGGAAAGGCATCCGGAGACGGAGGAGCAAAGTGAGCCTCGACACCCACACTGGACAGCAGCAGCAGCAGCAGCCGCAGCAAGCACCCGGCAGGAGGGAGCCACCCTCTCTGGAAGAGGACCGGCAGAGTTCCAGTGCCCCCCGAGCCTGGTGGGAGGAGAGGATCCTCGGAGCGAAGGTGGTCACGGTGTCCCAGGAGGCGGAATGGGATCAAATTGAGCCCTTGCTTAGGAGTGAGTTACAAGATTGTCCGGTGCTTGGAATCGACTGTGAGTGGGTAAGTTAAACAGCAAAAACAAAACATGTGAATCTTTTCTGCTTTTCTAACTAGGTAACTTGAATTGTCACGTAGAGATAAGATTAAAGGAGAATTAGGGATGCCTGGGTGGCTCAGTGGGTTAAAGCCTCTGTCTTCGGCTCAGGTTATGATCCCAGGGTCCTGGGATCGAATCCCGAATGGGGCTCTCTGCTCGTCGGGGAGCCTGCTTCCTCCTCTCTCTCTGCCTGCCTCTCTGCCTACTTGTGATCTCCATCTGTCAAATAAATAAATAAAATCTTTTTAAAAAAAAAGATTAAAGGAGAATTAGCTTGTTCTCAGCTAGCTCACAAATAGAATTTAGCAGGAGAAGCCGCTTCTCTTCTTAGGATAGAGGAGTGCTCATAGTCATGGGTTCTAGAGTGAGACCAATCCGCACAAGCTCCATTTTGAACACTTATCACTCTTTGAACTTGGACAAGCTTCTTAAGCTCTCAGAGTCTCAGTGAACTTTTGTCCAATAAGGAAGTGATGGTATCTCCCTCCCGGGGCTTTTCAAAGGATTCGTATTGACAAGCCTTATGAGGGGTTCAGCATGATTTTCACATGTAGTTAGTGCTCATTAAATATTAGCTACTATTAATATTTTTAATAGTGTTTTCATAAGGATGCCATGGAGAAGATAGTTAAGGAAGTCTACATAAATGGGAATTATTACACAACATAGCATTTAAAGAGGTAACAGTTAAAATTTCAAATACTGTTTATTCTCAGCCAGGTACTTTGCTGTTTTATTTTTGCATATCTCCTTTAATTTCCGCAGTAATCCTATGTAGAAAAATACTGTTGTTACCTTTACTTTACATCTAGGAAAGGAGGCATAAAAGTAACTGTTTGAGCCCCGGGCTTGCTTAACCATCTGGTTAATCAATCTTTCTTTCCCTCTTTTTTTTAAAAAATATTTTATTTATTTATTTATTTATTTATTTGACAGAGATCACAAGTAGGCAGAGAGGCAGGCAGAGAGAGAGGAAGGGAAGCAGGCTCCCCGCTGAGTAGAGAGCCCGAGAGACCCTGGGATCATGACCCGAGCCGAAGGCAAAGGCTTTAACCCACTGAGCCATCCAGGCGCCCCATCTTTCCTTCTTTCTTTCTAGATTTTATTTATTTATTTAGAGAGCGTGGGAGTGGGGGGAGGGGCAGAGAGCGAGGGAGAAGTAGATCCCAAGTAGACTCATGCCAAGTGCACGAAGCCTGACATGGGGCTTGATCTCACAACCCTGAGATCATGACCTGAGCTAATATCGAGAGTTGGGTACTTAATTGACTGAGCCACCCAGGCACCCCACATCTGGTTAATTTTTCTAGTAGCTCTTCCTTTGGGAGAGTTGTGACATAGTTGGGATGAGGATCATACAAGACATCTGTTCCTCTGTTGTTCTGATTCGCAGAGTGAATTTTAATCTCCTTGAAACAGAAGATATTATAAAAGTATAAATAAATCATAGTTATCATTTCTTTCTAATTCAGTAGAATGCCTTGCCAAGATTCTCTGCTGTATTTCTTTGAGATATCTAGGATATGGCCTAGAGCCAGGACATGGAATCAGCAGAGGCCCGAAGCAGAAGAGCTGCCACAAAATCAGGTCAGAGCATGGTGGGAGGCCTAGCAGGCGCCAGTGCAGTGATGACCAAGGGGACACGTGGCAGCCTGGGCAAGGCTTCCTGGTCACACAAGACCTCATACCTTGGCTACTGGAGGGTATTTCGTTGTATCAGCAATAATAGTAGTTGTTTCTACCAGTGACCTTGGGCAACCAGGGAAGGATTGGATACTTTTGGTGTATTCTATATAAGAAACTATATCATTTTAGAAATATTTACACCAACAATAACAGATGAAACCATTGCTAAACAGTGAGCTTTAGTAGATGAGGAAAATTCACTCTTGCCAGACACCTTGATTTTCTAACTAAATGAAGCATCCGTGCAGCAGCAGGGTAGTCTGAGCAGAATAGTTAGTGACAGCAGTTGTTTCATGACTGTAGTAGAGGCAGGGATAAGTGAAAGTGGCAATTAATCCTAAACCTACTTCCTTTTGGCTTTGGGTAAGTATTGAGCTCCTGCTAGAGGCCACATCTCCCTCAGCTGTGATTGCTTTTCTGATTTCGGCCACAGAAAAGCCTTAGGAAGAGTCATTCATTCCTTGTTCTTCCTTTTCTTTTCTTTTCTTGTCTTTCTTTCTTTCTTTTTAGAAATGGGGAAGGAGCAGAGGGAGAGAGAGAATCCCAAGCAGACTCTGTGCTGAGCAGGGAGCCCGATGCAGGGCTCGATCCTAGGACCCTGGGATCGCGACCTGAGTGGAAGGCAGACACTTAACCCACTGAGCCAGCCAGGCGCCTCTCTTTTTTATAGTTAACATAATTGTGATCCCTCTGGATTCATTCTGCACAATTTCTTTAGGTCTCTTTTATAGTCCCCTTTTTGCTTTATTTAGTTTGTCTCATCTGTTGAACTTGCCCCTTAAGTCTTTTTTTTCTTAACCTTTTTTTTGTGAAATAAAACATATCAAGAAAAATGCCTGAAACAAAAATAGCTAAATGATTTATCTGAGGAGAACAGCTGTGTAACTAGAAACTAGGTCAGGAAATAGAAGATTGCTAGTACCCCGGGAAATCCCTTTATGACCCCTTGTAATCATAATCCCCCAAGGGTTGTCATTATTCTGATTTCACAGTATTCACATTCTTGTTTTTCGTTACACTTTTATTACTCAAGCATGCATCCCTAAGCACTCTAATTTGGATGTGCCTGGTTTTTAAATTTAATATATATGAAACAGTGAAGTATGTCTTCTTTTGTGTCTGTCTTCTTTTGCTCAACATTATGTTTGTGAGATTTGCCTATGAATATGTGTGACTATGGTTCTATGCCATATATAATCTATTGTATAAAAATGCCACGATTTACTCATCTGTTCTAATATTGATGGATATTTGGGTTGTTTGTGATTTGGAGCCCTTACAAAGAATGTTGCAGTGAACATATGCACTCATTATTATTGGGCGTATGTATCTATGAGTGGAGTCTTGGATTGTAGAATTGTGTATTATGTTTAACTTATATGGATAATGCCAAGCTGTTTGCTAAAGTGATTTTCACTAATGTATCCTCCAATCAGTATTATATGAGTGTAACCATTGTTCCAGTTGTTTTCAGAAATGGTTCTACAGGGGCACCTGGGTGGCTTAGTCATTAAGCGTCTGCCTTCGGCTCAGGTCATATCCTGGGATCGAGCCCCGCATTGGGCTCCCTGCTCAGCGGGAAGCCTACTTCTCCCTCTCCCACTACCCCAACTTGTGTTCCCTCTCTTGTTGTCTCTCTCTCTTTGTCAAATAAATAAATAAAACCTTAAAAAAAAATATAGTTCTACTGATTTAACCTCCCACCAAGACTGTATGAAAGTTGTTTTTGTCATGTATCTTATCAACATTTGGTACTGTCAAATTTTTATCTTTTTAATTTTTATTTATTTTTTAGTACTCTCAGATTTTTAAATATTAACCATGTTCATGGGTGTATAGTAATGTTTCATTTTGGTTTTAATTTTCACATTCCTGATTACTAGAGAGGTTAAGCATCTTTGTAAAAAGATTTTTTCAGGGATGCCTGGGTGGCTCAGTGGGTTAAGCCTCTGCCTTCAGCTTCAGGTCGTGATCTCAGGGTCCTGGGATCGAGTTCCGAATCAGGCTCTCTGCTTAGCAGGGAGTCTGCTTCCCCCTCTCTCTGCTTGCCTCTCTGCCTACTTGTGATCTCATGCGCTTTCTCTGTCAAATAAATAAATACATAAAAATCTTAAAAGTAAAATATAAAAAGATTTTTAAAAATCCAATATATTTATTTAATTACCATCTTGCATTTTCTTCCTTTTTTAAAAAATTTTTTTAGGGGGCGCCTGGGTGGCTCAGTGGGTTAAAGCCTCTGCCTTCAGCTCGGGTCATGATCTCAGATCCTGGGATTGAGCCCCGAATCGGGCTCTCTGCTCAGCATTGAGTCAGCTTCCTCCTCTCTCTGCCTGCCTCTCTGCCTACTTGTGATCTCTGTCAAATAAATAAATAAATAACCTTAAAAAGATTAAAAAATTTTTAAAAAAACTTTATTTAAAAAAAATTTTTTGGAGCTTTTATTTAAATGCCAGTTAGTTAACTAACATACAGTGTAATACTAGTTTTAGGAGTATAATGCAGTGATTTAACACTTCCATACAACACCTGGTGCTCATCACAAGTGCACTTGTTAATCCCTATCACCTATTTAACCTGTCCCCAACCCACCTCCCTGCACCCCCCCAGCCGTAACTGTCTGATTCTGTATAGGGAAGAGTCTGTTTCTTGGTTTGCCTCTCTTTCTCTCTCTTTTTTTCCCTTGTGTTGTTTCTTAAATTCCACATATGAGTGAAATCATATGGTAATTATCTTTCTGTGACTAATTTTGCTTAGCTCCATAAATGTTGCAAATAGCAAGACTTAATTCTTTATTATGGCTGAGTAATATTCCTTTGTGTGTATATACCACATCTATTTTTCTCCATTCATCAGTCAGTGGACCCTTGGGCTGTTTCCATAATTTGGCTATTTTAAATAATGCTGCTTAAACATTGGGGTGCATGTATCCCTTTGGATTTGTATTTTTGTATTCTTTGAGTACTGTAATTGCTGGATTATAGGGTAGTTCTATTTTTAACTTTTTGAGGAATACCGATACTGTTTTCCAGAGTGGCTATACCAGTTTGCATTCCCATCCACAGTGCAAGAAGTTTCCTCTTTCTCCACCCCCTCACCAACACCTTTTGTTTCTGGTGTTGTTGATTTTCATTCTGACAGGTGTAAGGTGGTATCTCATGGTAGTTTTGATTTACATTTCCCTGATGATGAGTGATGTTGATCATCCTTTCATGTGTCTGTTGGCCATCTGTGTGTCTTCTTTGGCAAAATATCTATTCATGTCTTCTGCCCATTTTTTAATTGGATTGCTCATTTTTATGGCATTGAGTTTTATAAGTTCTTTATGTATTTTGCATACTAACCCTTTAGCAGATATGTCATTTGCAAATATCTTCTCCTTTCAGTGGGTTGCTTTTTTAGTTTTGTTGATTGTTTCCTTCACTGTGCTAAAAATAGTTTTTATTTATTGGGGCACCTGGGTGGCTCAGATGGTTAGGCATCTACCTTCGGCTCAGGTCATGATCCCAGGGCCCTGGGATCGAGCCCCATATCAGATTCCCTGCTCCTTGGGTAGCCTGCTTCTCCCTCTGCCTCTGCGTCTCTCTCTGTCTCTCCTGAATAAATAAATAAAATCTTTTTTTAAAAAGTTTTTATTCATTTTATTTTTTGATTGAGCATCTTTTTACATTTTATTGATCATTTAGATATATTCTTTCATGGAGTGCCTGTTTAAGTCTCTTGCCCCTTTTTCTTTGAATTGTCTTTTTCTTACTGATTTGAAGGCATTTTTAAAAAAATATTTTATGTATTTATTTGACAGAGATCACAAGTAGGCAGAGGGGCAGGCAGAGAGACAGAGAGGGGGAAGCAGGCCCCCTGCCAAGCAGGGAGCCTGATGCAGAGCTCTATCCCAGGACTCTGGGATGATGGCCTGAGCTGAAGGCAGAGGCTTTAACCCACTGAGCTACCCAGGCACCCCTTGAAGGCATTTTTTAAAATATTCTGGCTATGAATCCTTTGTGAGTTAAATGTATACCTTAAATGTTTTCTCCCATTCTGTGAATTTACTTTACATTATTTTTTTTAAGATTTTATTTTTAGGTAATCCCTACACCCAACATGGGGCTCAGACTCACAACCCTGAGATCAAGAGTCACATGCTCTACTGACTGAGCCCCATCTGTATATTCTTTTAATGTTATCTTTTGATAATCAAAGCTCTATATGGCATATAAGATGTCTTATCCTACTAGTAGTCATAAAGATACTCTCCTATATTATTTTCTTAGAGTTTTGTGGTTTTAACCTTGCACAATTAGATTTACAGGTCTCCTGAAATTGATGTGTGTCTCTGTGTGCATGTGTGCATATGCAGATGCGTGTGCGTGTGTGTGTGGAGGCTGTGAGGTAGAGTCAGGTTTCCTTTTTTTCCCCCATATGAATATCCAGTTGTTCTAGCACCATGAATTGAAAAGATAAACCTTTCTTCACTGCTCAGCAATGCCACTTTACCACAAAACACGTGTCTGAGTATAAGATCTGTATCTGGGCTCTCTAGGAGTCCGTTTTTCTTTTTTTTTTTTTTTTTTTAAGATTTTATTTATTTATTTGTCAGAGAGCACAGGAGCGAGCACAGGCAGACAGAGTGGCAGGCAGAGGCAGAGGGAGAAGCAGGCTCCCTGCCGAGCAAGGAGCCCGATGTGGGACTCAATCCCAGGATGCTGGGATCATGACCTGAGCCGAAGGCAGCCGCTTAACCCACTGAGCCACCCAGGCATCCCAGGAGTCCGTTTTTCTATTCTTGCATCTATGATCACAAACTATCTTAGTTACTATTGTTTTATCATGACTCCTGCCTTCTTGTTCTTTTTCCAGAAAATCTTAGACTTGGTCCTTTACATTTCCTTATTTATTTTATTTATTCCTGCTTTTCAGTTTCTACAAAAAAATTTTTTTGATGTTTTGATTGAAATTGTATTGCATCAATAGATCATTTTGTGGGGAGTAACTTCTTATAATACTGAGTTTTCTAATCTAAGAATATTTTTTTAAAAGATTTTATTTATTTATTTGACAGAGATCACCAGTAGGCAGAGAGGCAGGCAGAGAGAGGGGGGAAGCAGGCCTCCCCACTGAGCAGAGAGCCCAACGTGGGGCTCGATCCCAGGACCTTGGGATCAGGACCCGAGCCGAAGGCAGAGGCCCCAACCCACTGAGCCACCCAGGTGCCCCTAATCTAAGAATATTTATTTAAACTTTAATTTCTCCTAAAAATCTATTATAGTTTTCTGTGATTTTAAAAATTCTATTGTAAATGAAATCCTTTTAAAATTTTTTGTGTTTCTGGTATAAAGAAATGCAGTTGATTTTTTTTGTATGTCTCTTTTATTAAGGGACCTTATTAAACTCATTAATTCAAAATTACTCACTTGTAGTGTCTTTTGGATTTCTGTATACACTGTTATATCATTTGAGAAATGACTTTATTTCTTTCTAGTTCTTGAACTTTTTGTTTCCTCTCCTGTTTTACCGTAGTACTAGGATCACAGTGTAATGTTTAGGAGAAGTGGTGATAGTAGGCATCCTTGACGCATTCCCTATCTCAGAATGGCAGCTTTCAACATTTTCATATTGAACATGATATCTGCCATAGGTTTGTTTATAGATCCCTTTACCAGATTAAATACACTACATTCTATTCTTGTTTTTTAGGAGGTTTTTATTTATTATTATTATTATTATTAATAGTTACTGAATTTTATCAAGGGCTTTTTTCCTGCATTTCCTTTTTTATTATTTTTTAAAACAATTTTTAGGGGTAGGGGCAAAGGAAGGGAGCGAGAATCCTTAAGCAGGCTACCTGCTCAGTGTAGAGCCCGATGTGGGTCTCAGTGTCATCACCCTGAGATCATGACCTGAGCTGAAATCAAGAGTCTGATTCTTAACCAGCTGAGCTACCCAGGTGCCCTTTTCTGCGTCTTGAGATGACTGTGTAGTTTTTCACCTTTATTCTGTGGTGGTGGTGAAATACATTGATTTTTTAATTTCTGGAGTAAATTCAATTTGGTCATGGTGTCTTATTCTTTTCATACGTTGCTGAAGTCATTTTGCTAATGCTTTTTAGAGGATTTTTTTAAAACTATGTTCATGAGTGACACTGGCTTATAATTTTTTTTTTTCTAGAAACGACCCTGTCCCCTTTTGATAAAAAAAGTCATGCTGGCCTCATACAACAGGTTAAGGCTTTCCTTATTTTCACATTCTCTGGAAGAGTTTGTATAAGATTGCCATTCTTTTTTTCTTAAGTATTTGATTAGAATCTACTGGGGAAGCCATCTGGAGGTTTTTTGTTTTTGTTTTTTTAGGGAAGTATTTGAATTATGGATATCATTTTTTAATGGTTTTGGAGCTATTCAGATTTTGTTTCTTCATGCCTTTAAAAAAAAACGTTGTGGGGCACCTGGGTGACTCAGTGGTTAAGCCTCTGCCTTCGGCTCGGGTCATGATCTCAGGGTCCTGGGATCGAGCTCCGCATCAGGCTCTCTGCTCAGCGGGGAGCCTGCTTCCCCCTCTCTCTCTGCCTGCTGCTCTGCCTACTTGTGCTCTCTCTCTGTATCTGTCATATAAATAAATTAAATCTTTTTAAAAAAAGTTGTTTATTTAGTTATAAGTAAGTGATCTCTACACCCAGTGTGGGGCTCGAGCTCCTGACCCCAAGATCAAGAGTGGCATGCTCTTCTGACTGAACCAGCCAGTTGCCCCATCTTCTTGTCTGTTTTGGTAAATTATATTTTTCATCTAAAGCTGTTTTCAGATTTTTTTTTTTTTAAGATTTTATTTATTTATTTGACAGACAGAGATCACAAGTAGGCAGAGAGTCAGGCAGAGAGAGAAGAGGAAGCAGGCTCCCTGCCGAGCAGAGAGCCCGATGCGGGGCTCGATCCCAGGACCCTGAGATCATGACCTGAGCCGAAGGCAGAGGCTTTAACCCACTGAGCCACCCAGGCGCCCCTGTTTTCAGATTTTAAAATTATGGGCATAAACTTGTTTATAATATCTTCAGACAGTTTTTTCCCCCAATCTGAGGGATATGTAGGGGTGGCTCCATTTTCATTCTTGGCATCACTTACTTGTGCTTCTCTCTTTTTCTTGGTTACTCCTATGGGCTTATAATTTTATTAGTCTTTCAAGAGAACCAACTTTTCACTTTGTTGATCTTCTTTATTGTATGTTTGTGTTCTATTTCACTGATGTCTGCTCTCTCATTTTTTTCTTCTACTCGCTTGGGTATAATTTGCTATCCTCCACTAATTCTTCGAACTACTTCAGTCTGACCTCCTCCTAGACTACCCTACTGATACTGATCAAGTTAACAGCATTCTTGTTTTCTACTCCAGCAGATGCTTATGTGGACTTGTGTTATTCTAGCTCTCAAAAAGCATCTGCACAGTTCCTACATAAGATACTCTTCTTGGTTCTCATGTCTTCACACTCTCCTGCCTTCTATCATTCTGTTCTTTCCTCTTTTTCATCTTCTGATTTCCCTCTTACCTCGCATCTGAATATTGAGGCAGCTCAGACTTGGTCTCTTCTTTGTCTAGCCCAGGGATTGCAAACTCATATACCTACAAGTTCCAGATGGGAAATGTAAATGAAGATGTGAAGTGATTGTTCACATTTTTGAGCATCCAGAGATACTCTTAGATTTCATAAAGAAATATGCTCCCGGGGCGCTGGGTGGCTCAGTGGGTTAAAGCCTCTGCCTTCGGCTCAGGTCATGATCCCAGGGTCCTGGGATCGAGCCCTACATCGGGCTCTCTGCTCAGCAGGGACCCTGCTTCCTCCTCTCTCTCTCTGCCTACCTCTCTGCCTACTTGTGATCTCTGTCTGTCAAATAAATAAATGAAATCGTTAAAAAAAAAAAAAAAGAAATATGCTCCCTCTCTTTTTTCTTTAAATACAAGATCTTGGGACGCCTGGGTGGCTCAGTTGGTTAAGTGGCTGCCTTCGGCTCAGGTCATGATCCCAGCATCCTAGTATCGAGTCCCACATCGGGCTCCTTGCTCGGCAGGGAGCCTGCTTCTCCCTCTGCCTCTGCTTGCCTCTCTGTCTGCCTGTGCTCGTGTGCTCTCTTTCTAACAAATAAATAAATTAAATCTTTAAAAATAAATAAATAAATAAATA